>LQRL01098357.1:30119-40210 GCA_001703475.1 Hydroides elegans
TTATCTTAGAACCTATTCAGATCCATATTTATCAAAGGGAAGTATGGGCGTTCACTCGAATGAGTATAATTCATGTGAATTTATATGATAACATGACAACACAATCAATGATGTTCCTTAAACTTTTCTATTTGGTAACATTTAATCACCAAACGTTTCACAACTTGTAGCGAAAATTAGACATATTTTGACCAACTACAGTTATATGCTAGCATATCAATTGCTTCTTAAATCAACTCCTCTGACCATACACAAATGTTTATCCAAACTAACCCGGCACATGCTTTGTCCATCTCGCACTTTGTTTACATTCCTCGGCACCGAACTTGCTACATTCTGTTAGCATTATGATATGTAATAATAATAGGGTGAGTTTAAGTGGTATATGCCAACAGGTGTATAGAGGCATAACAACTGGTGAGAAATTTCGCTCCTTAACATCTCAACGAAATTCAATATTTAACGACCTAGACACTATAAATGGAAACGTTTGGTTTATACAATCCGTAAAACCAAACTTTTCTTAATTAATATTTAGTTAATAAAGGGCCGGGCTACACTGGAAGCTTTTCTATGCTTATTTCTATATAAAACGTGTCTTCCTATGTATTTCTTTTGGGAATCAAAAATGGCCGTTGCTTTTTAAAACGCATTGAGCGATGAGACAGCTTTTTGAGTTTACCTTTTGGATTACATTAAAAGTCCGATTTTAAGGGAAAAGGTTCGAAAAGACGTCCAATGTGGCCAGGCTCTAAATTTTTATAGCAATAACAAAAATACCAGTAAACATGGAATCTCATGTGAACTTCCCGTGAGACTCACGCGAATCTCATTGTGTGTGGTTCACACTGTGAGGCTCACTATGAGGTCACAAAATATCACGACAGCCTCACATGAGCCTGTGTTAGCTAACACAAGGCTCACTTGATCTCACAGATCGCACAGGACTCTCAAAAGCTGGGTACGTTTTGACCTCACTGAGATATCACAGACCAGGCGTCCCGTGAGATCACTGTGTTGACGGGGATGCAAGACAATTTAGACTTGATCCTGATGACATTGTGATCAAATATTCAATCTCCTAGGTTCTGATATGCAAAAGGTTCCGGAAAAAAGGGAATTAAATTAACTATTTATTACGGAAGCCAAATATCATCATTGGGTTCAATATATCGGACTGAATATACGTCATACAAGATTCTTATGCAATTTTCAAACGATTTTCTAACGTTGATTTCTTTTATTTTCCTAGGGAAAACGGCATTGTTTACAAACTACACAGTGACCTCACAACCAATACATGGAGTGATACAAATCCAATGAAAACCCATTCTTAAAATTGATCTCAATTGCACTTCTTGTTAAGCAATAAAGCGATTGAGACGTAGACGGAAAAACCTGTTACGTCACTTTCCACAAACCTAAAAAAACTGAATCCTTTAAAAAGAAGTAAAAGGTAAAAACAACAAAAAAGAAAACGAATCCTTTAAAAAGAAGTAAAAGGTAAAAACAGCTTTGTATTTTGCCTTCTAGACACGCTTGGACTCAAAACCTACATTTCTATGAATTTGCTTCTGAACAGGGAAAAGTTTCCTGAATTCTTGCCAATATGAGAAGTGTCGTTTTTAAAAGAATGTTCATCCTGATGTTCTTTTGTATATTTTTTATTTGCATTTTTTTGCTTACTTTTGTTGAAAGGCTATCAAATTTAAGGTGGTTACCCCTATGGCTCTTTCCAAAAAATATTTCGTACAGGTTTTCGCTTAGTTTTCTCATACCTAACTGGTAAACTGTTCTAGATATATAAGTTTTACCAAATACTCTGATCATATAGGTCTGTGTTATAATCTATTGTTATAACAGGAACTTTCAAATAAATGCACACTGCAACACGTACTGAAATAAATTTAACTTTACTGATGTCTAAAATTAAAAACAAATCTCTAATTTCGTCATTCTAAACAATACACGCCATTTTAAAATTGGTCCAGCATTGAATTATGTCACAATTATTTGTGTCAATGGTCCGGGACTTCCTCCCAATTTGTAGCTTCCCATCTTCCCTAAATGATTTCCTAATTAGTGCCCAAAATCTGTAACAAGGGTTGACCTGTCTCATTATTATCAACAATTACGGTATTATATGCCGTAAAACATACATTGTATATTAAATTAGTTCTGTAGTCCAGAACTATTTTTTTCCAAATTTTACAAACTTTAGATTATTGGATTTATACCGATAGGATCCTAACATAAAATGGTTATTGACTTTATTGAAGGGAAAAGTAATACCCAAGCCCAAAGAGCGCGAACATTTTTTTCACTATCCCAAGGGTTAATAACCATTTTGTTAAGGGCCATGAAGATTTTAATCCTTTTATTACATAAAATATTAAATTTAAACTTGCCGCTCCATCCTAATCGAAAAAAAAACTATACCAACGACACACCCACAAAATGAGTTAGCGTCTACGCCCTCTATGATTAAGGGGGAAAGGGATGGCTTGACATTGGGTATTGTTTACACAAACAAAAAAGCTCGGAAAAAAGCACGAAACCCGATATTTTCGAAAGTCACATTGTATAAAAAAACATGGCAATTTATCCCCTCTGTTCACGCAACAATTTAGGATATTTTTGTTTGTGTGAACGCGCCTTAATGCGATTTTAGAGTTAATAAATATCTACCAACCTGAAATAGGTTTGATTCTTATTGGCAGCCTCTACCGACAATAGATTGTATCCCAATACAAAGAGCAATCTTATAAGCATATCCTTTAATACACATTTATTTGTCGCCATTGTCATTTCACTGGTTCTTCAATTAGATATAGATTTTAAATCGTTATCGACTTAATCTTATTATATGAAATTTATGACAGTTGTTTCTTATATGAAATGAATATTTCAAAATATTTCGTTCTTGTCATCACATCAATTTTTGTATTAAGTCATGTGGCTCTAAGATCATGTCCAAACTGAAATGATAATAATCAATGATAAATTCAATTAAGTAAATATTATCCAATGGACGATTCAATAATTTTAAACCTCTGTTTACTTTTTCAGTTGTTCATTGACCCTTGCATTCTAAACAAAATGTTCAGTTAATATTTTAAACAATACAAAATAACATAAGATGCCATGAGACATGGAAAGATAGACTTAAAGCAATCCCTTTTGCATTGAGTTTGACCATGTATTCTAAAGCTTCAGTGAGCACCATTTAATGTAGTTTATTAGCTTTGGGCCTTCTAACAGTTGGACTTGAGTAAGCGAAAACTACTGAGTGGTCTTATGCATTGGATAGCTTTAACAAGAGGGAAAAATCCATTATCTATTATATTTTTCATTCACGCCCTTTAGGGACCTATGGGTATGTCTTTGGATATAAAGCTGTGTATTTATTGAAGAAGAAGCATAAACAAGCTTCTATTAAACCTTTTATTAAGTGCCGATGGTTAGCTAATGACACGATAAATACAAATGTCAAATAGTGTGTACTATTTCAAGTTATTCATATGGATCACTGATATAATACAGAACCGGGATTGTGTCTCAAGCATGCCAAAAACCCATTTGTTTATATTGTCTGAGGTGTTTACAATTAGGGTGCAGTCATCGGGCAGCGGCAAATTTGCCGCAGACCCCATAATTTGGTATAAATGATCTGCGGCGTGGCGGCGTGCAATTTGGTATAAATGATCTGCGGCGTGGCGGCGTGCCGCTGCCCGATGACTGAACCCTTAGGAATGTTCATTTATATGGTGATATAAAGGACCCTAAAATTGAAATGGAAATTATTAGCTTTATCGGATTTCTAAGTAAAAAGTACTGGTTCGGTGAAATATTTGAGATTTTATCAACCAACTGGAGTTCCTCTTTTGCTAAGACAAACCCTACTCAAACCGGGTGTTTTTAACTCGAAATGAAAAACAAACCCCAAAAGAATCATTAGTTATATAATCGCGCAACGCAATACCTTTAATGTCCAAATTGCTAAATTAATGTATGTGTAATCCAAAACCAGGAAAAGATACGACCTTGCAACCGATAACAAGTTAATATTTGTTCTCAGAACTTGAACTATCATAAGGCCGTGTTCGCACAAACGAAAAATCTCGGGAAAACAGCACGGAACCTGATATTTTCGAAAGCCACTTTTGTATAAAAACATAGCACTTTATCCCCTCTGTTCACGCAAAATTCAGGATTTTTTTGCGTGAACGCGCCTTAACTCTTTTCTTTAATTTGGGGGTCTAACAAAAATAGAAAATTCATTAATATAGTGTTTCACCTACATGTACTATAGAGCGCGTTACTAACCACTCTTTCGCCTTACCGTTTAGCTTTTTTTGCGTTTAACGTTTAGCGTTAAGGTTTAAACGTTTAGCGCTTATTGTTATTCGAGTGAGTATTATTAGCGTTTATACTTACCCAAGCTTATTTACCATAAATTTTTCACGTTAAACGCGAAACGTTAAACGTCAAACACTAAACGTTAAACCCTAAAAGCTAAATGCTAAACGAAAAGGGAAAAGAGAAGTAAAAAACGGGTGTCACAGGATAGTTGAGTAGCAAAACTCTCATTTTCGTTGCAAGAGTATTACCTATTACTCTGATTTATTACAAATTATGGTAGTTGTAAAGAACGGAACGCGGGGAAATAGCATCTTGAACCATATTTTCCGATATTTTGGAAATTTTGAGATATTAAGAGGAATGACATCTTGAGAAAGTATTTGCTATTGGTAGATTTTGCTTTTGTTTAAACACCCAACTTTGAACATAAAACCGATAAAAGATCCACAAAATAGGAAACAAACAAAAATGTTGTGTAACTCTAAAACGAGAGATGTCAGGGCTCATCTGGTTGATTGTATCCAGCGTTTTCACAAAGGTGTTTCCTGTTCAAAGCGCATCTGCAATTAAAGTCGCAAGTGATTAATTTTGTCATCTTTTTTGTGGCATATCATAACACTTTTGTTTCAAAATATGGACATGATTGATAGTGGAAATTCTCAAATTGTGTTTTGTGACCGCTCACATAAACTACTGAAATACAGGTATATTAAATCTATATTGAAATAGAAAAACACCGTTTTTAACGATTGCCAGAAAATGACACGGAGGCCTTCAGTTCATACTGGTAAATGGAAAAGGACAAATCGACCCACAGAACGTTTATTGGTGTTGAACGCCCAAGGATAATTATACAACCTAAAGTAGAGTGGTATACTTCTAGTCTAAATAAATTACAAACTAGAACTGCTTTCATTTGAAAAAAAAACACGTTAAAATTGCTTTTATGGTCATCCATGAGCAATACATGGCCAGTTTTTTTTTTATGTGAAACAGTATATATTCTAAACAAGGAGTTTGATTTGCTCTGGTATCTGGTTATATATTCTTCAAATGCGCTCTGGACATATAGGTTCCCCATCAAAAAGCATTGGAAAGCCGTGAAAAGTTCGATACTTCAAATAGACTACTTAAACTGTGGGGTCTATATTAAATGCTTTATTTATGTTTATTGGGATTGTTGTTGCTCGCTTTTTTTCGAAAATTCACATTCGAGTTCGGTAAGGTCAAACACATGAAACAGTTTTTGTAGCATCATATCAGATATAACATATAAGTTGATTTGCAGGATAGTAGATATATGTAGCAGAAACAATATTTAATTTGTCAGTATATGATTGGATCCAGATAAACTTGCCTTGATAAAGCAAGGATGCCACTTTGCTCAGAATTAATCCAAACACATATTGTTATCACACAAATGAATATATTGGACTTATTCCTGGCCAATAACAAAGGTTATTGTCTCACCGGATTCGGAGAAAAAGTTCTTTTTAGCGTCCTTTGGGCTAGGTCATCTTTATTCCCTAATCTAGGACAGAGCAAGATATTGGAATTTGGCTATTCAGTCAAGAATTTGATGCTACTGTGGCGTGCGGTTGCAACCCTACAGTCTCTCTGGCGTTAGGGTTTAAAATAAAGCGTTTAGCTTTAACCTTTAGCGTTTTCTGTAAATGGGTTAGGATTGGTATAAACGGTAAACGATGAAGGCTGAACGCTATACGTTAAATTATAAACGTTAAACGCTAAATGCTATAAAGATTGTAGGGTTAGCCCACGCCACTGTATAAAATCGGCATTGTATAGGCAATCAGTAGGATGGAGACAAGGATACTTAGTTTAAGTCATTTTATCTTGAGAGCAGTTTGTAATATACATATATACATGTACATATGTTTGTATATTCAAAACGAGGTTTTAATGGACATTTTATGCTTTTCAAACTTTCGTTTAAACGTAAATAAATCGTATTCTGGATGTTCCTGAGAAGTTCAAAACTTTTTTATGATTTATGTCATTTCGAAGCATATTTAAAAACTGAAGTAAAATGTGCCCCTGTAATACGTGTATGCTTCACAACCTGCATTCTGGTGCTTGTATGTATAAGAGCATTTCGTTTACTACTTATGATGCGGGCATTATCTTCTGTGATTGCTACAAAATAGACATTATTATAATTGTATGTATTGTGAGCTACATTGATTTTAGTTGATTTCTTATGAATTTCAACGTTTTTGCTTAAGTAGGCCTTCATGTCATGACTTTGAAACCGCAGTAAATACTTTGTTTGTAAAACCAAAAGTTAAGATATACAATATGGAGCGGATGCCAAGATCAGCAATTGGCTTGATAATCACTTTTTTCTCGGATCACCTGTGTTTCATAGTATCATTATGAAAATCGCGGTAGGAGGTAGGTAGGAGGTAGGTAGGAGGTAGACGCCCGCTCGGTAGAGTCTTGGCCATACAGCCAAAGACCATGTTGACACCAGCCCATGTACTCAAATACAGCTAGGTCAGGTCAACGCAAATGTACACTTAAACAATTTCTTTATAGATTTTTTCTATACTAACGATGTAATTTTATTCTATTCTATAACCGATGCACAGACAGACAGTCCCCATCTGCATGCATATTTTGGTTAAATCTCAAAATTAGCCCATTTGCTTCTATCAGACAGACCATTCTGCAGACATGAAAACAACACATGTTACACTTTGTCACTCCTAGCACGCACTTAAGCAATAATAATAACACTGCTTGTTTTGGGCTTTCAACTCTGTATGAATTCAGACTTTTTATGCAAAATATTTTTTGATTGTATTCATGTCTTTAAAAAAAAAACAAGAATTCGGAAAACGTGATATTCGTGGATATCTTGTTTTTAACGATGCATGTGTGTTATTAAATACCTGTGAAAAGGGGGCCTGACGCTGTGGTGCAATCATATAAAAATCAATACGGAAAACATGCGATAACATGCTACCGGTATACTACAAAGCATTTGGCCATGCTTGGTAGTTTCTAAACTGTATTCTCCTTTCAGGAAGAAAAGATAGATGGGACATATTTACTAGAAAATATAAATGAATTCATAAATGTGTTTAAAGAGCAGCTTTTATATTCATTGTGAGAAAATATCGATAAAAGAGGATAGTCATTCAGCTGAGGAAAAGAATCAATGAATTTGTGATTAATATATATATATATAGGATAACTAACAGTTTCGAGCCGATATGAAAAAATATGTCGAGGCGAAGCCGAGATAGAATCTATATTTTTCATATCGGTGAAAAAGTGTTAGAATTTAGTTATCTTATATATCGCAGGGCTCTTTTGTTTTAGAAATAGTCATCATTTATAGGTGGAACAGTGGACAGTGGCCGTTACATGACAAACCACACTGCACACAGTGGTGTCAGTGTGTTATTTAAGTTATATCACCACTGATCTTCACTATGTAAAACTCACCAGCCATGCGATATAATCATATATTTGAATGAGAAGGTCTGCTACTCAGCAGGTCTATTCTTGATATGGTATTCAATTTACCTGCACGATATTGACAAACTACGCATGTACATTGTAGTATAGATATATCAAAAACAGAATTCGAATTAAAATTGAGGATTTACTAACAAGAACTATATCAAATATGTAAACAGGAATAATAAATGTTAAGGTTTCACTAACAAGAACTATATCAAATATATAAACAGGAATAATAAATTTTAATGTATAAGGATTGAAGGTTGATAATTGTACATGAAAAATGGTCGCGTTTTCTACATTGATTCGGGTAAGCAACTGATACCTATATTTACTGGGACTAAAATTCGGTTGATAAGATTAAACCCAACGGCATAAAACTACTGGCAATGTGAAGACTAAAGGCGCGTTAACGCAAAACAGATAAAACATTGCTCGAAACCGTTTTGTTATGTATTTTATACCAATATGTCACTTGAATGTTATTGCTCGGAATTTGTGTGTTTGAATTTCTAGCAATACATTTCAAGCGAGTTTGGTATAAAATGAATAACAAACCGGTAATGGGCAATTCATTGCCTGTTTTGGGTGAACGCGCCTTTAGAGGGATTTCATGTGTGAATACCGTGGATTCATGGGTGTATTTAATAATGTAGATTCTAGCACACCGTTGTGGCTATATATTGCGATAAATGTGGTTTTGAAAGAAACTACAACAACTTATAGTTGTTTTATCAATAGCGATATTTGGTTCTACTTTTTTATCCATGCGGTGACCGCATTAGTACATTGCTGTACCATGTCATCACCTTGAATTGGCACGTTATGTAATGTTGAATTAGTTTACATTCCCTTTGTATTCATTATTTTTAATAATGGACAGAAAACTAAGTAGGCTCAAGTATTGGGTCATCTCCATTAATTAAAGCACTGTGCAGGTGCCTTGGCTGCGCCTTAGAACTGTAAATTATTTTAATTAATAGACTGACCTCATACTAAATCCTATACATAACAGTGTATGAACTTATTGATTTTGACATCTTATTATATATTGCAGGTTCATCCTACCACTTACGCCTTGCTGTCCATACGTCACTGTTCAACAAGTCTGCGTCCACAAACGATTACACGTCACATTTCACTACGTAACACGGATAAATCACTATTTGCCGAAAATGACAAACCTTTGGTTTTACTATACTGCTGGCTTGGTGCGAAATCCAAACATATCGACAAATATCAAAACTTCTATCTGGATAAGGGATTCGACGTAGCGAGCATCAAGGTGTCCTATCGCGACATTCTGCGTCCTCAAAACGCACAGAAAATTGCAGATGACGTCATAACGTTTGCTAATACAGACCCATATATAAACGCGCCCGTTTTAGCACATTGCTTTTCGGTGGGCGCGTATATGTATTCCGAAGCTCTAGTGAAAATCAACGATGATACCGGATTGCAACGGAAGTTTGGAAAACGCATCCGTGCACAGATTTATGATAGTCCCGTTGATCTAGATGTGATACCGACAGGTATGGCAAACGCGACAACGGAAAATCCAATATTAAATTCACTTATAAAATCAACAATCGGAGGCTATCTGTTTCTCAGTTCGCCCTGGGTGACAAAACATTATTTGAAGGCGTCACGTGCTTTCAAAAGCAACCAATTAAAAGCTCCAAGTCTCTTTCTGTACAGTCAAGCTGATCCCGTGTGTTTTCCGGATTTATTAGAAAAGATTATGAACGATTTTCGCGATTCGGATATTGATGTATGGGGACAGTGTTGGAACGATTCGAAGCACGTCAGTCATTTTCATAAATATCCCGATGAATATATCAGGCTTCTCGAGATTATATTGAAACATTCTCAATTAACTAATTAATGTTCATAAAGCATTTTTAAGTGCAGTCAATTTTGGTAGATTCTAAACCATTGAAATACTGAATGAACTATGCTATCATGTTAATATATGCTCTAATTATGAATGATATTATGTTAGTGCGGAACTATTAAAATGTGAATTATAACATGGTAGAATTATTTTTTCCTCTATTTTCTTTATAGCGCGAGCATTGAATTAATAGGCATAAAGAACTATACACAGTATTATAACATGATGGAATTATTTTTTCCTCTTTTTTCTTTGAAGCGCGAGCATTGAATTAATAGTCATTAAAGAACGATACACAGTATTCAATATGCAAATGAGGAGAGGCTAATAAGCGTGACTCATTTTG
>LQRL01098362.1:0-10284 GCA_001703475.1 Hydroides elegans
CGCCTACTACAACCCCTACTAATACGCCTACTACAACCCCTACTACAACCCCTACTAATACGCCTACTACAACCCCTACTACAACGCCTACTACAACCCCTACTACAACCCCTACTACAACCCTTACTATAACCCCTACTATCCCTACTGAAACCATCACTATAACCCCTACTGCAACCTCAACTACAACCCCCACAATAACCAACACAACAACCAACACAACATCCACTTTTACAACTCCCTCAACAACCAATACTGACACTCCAAATTCAACTTCAGCAACGGCTCCTACTACACACCCAATGACATCAGTATCAATTTATACTGAAACCCCCTCTAATGATTCGACATCTTTATCAAATGAAACAACGGAATCAACACAATCTCCTGCTCTGCGGGTTGATCCAATGGCGGCTTTTATAGGTAAAATGGTGTTATGTTCACTGGGAACTCAAATATTTTATGTATAGCTTTTAAAAAGCAATAAGCTTCAATATGCCGCAATGAACCTCGAATGAATGTACATTCGAAAATGCCAAGTGTTGGAAAAATCCAGGTCATTGTTTTTAACAATCAAAATAAGCTTGCACGTATTATTCGATGACAAATGAAAATAAATACCGTTTATCGTCATCCATAATTTGACTTTGTTTTTTTTTCAGATGCATTTATACAGCTTATCTTGGCGTTATTACTCAATATTTTCGGCTAAGCCTCAACAACTTTTAAATGATGCAGCTTATTGAGTAATTGAACGCACATTAAGTTTAACAAAAATATATATATTTTTTTTTTAAAGGTTTAAGAATATCAAGGGTAGATTTTAGTTTAGTGAAATTACTGTTTTACGTATCAAAAATGTATTTTATATGTTTGTATGAGATTGTATATTTACACTGTATATATATAAATTTATTGTTCATGGACATTAGGAAATAAATCTAGAAATGTCAAGTTTTGTATTTTTTTCTGGAGAATCAGAGGAGATTAGATATTCAGAATCTCAATAACCTGATCCTTCCCTCTCTTAAATAATTATCACGATATTCTAACATCAACGCTAAAATCATATTTTCATGTTCCATGCATTTTAGTTCAAACATATATTTATTTCGCACAACTAGCGGTAATAAAATGATCTCAGCATGAAACAATAATTATCTGTAAATAACAAACTTCAATCTGAATAGTACTACAATTGTAGTGACCTGAACAGACTTTTAATCAAAAATACCAGCCTGTCTTGAAATAGGAATGAGCGAATTCATATGACAGTAAAGACGCTTTGTGATTGTGCCTTTTTTTAGACATTATGATCGGGGTGTTATTTCACTGAACTGGAGATAGATGTAAAGAAGGGCTGAATTAAAATTAATAATTTATCAAATATCACACAAAACTAAATGCTATTTACTCAGTTAAAATCAAACTAGTTGTTCTCGTTTTAAAAACATATATATCTGGTTATTATGTTATCTTAAATATTAATGAAATATCTGCCATATTCCCGCCAAAATGACCGAATTAATTTAATTATATTCACATGGTATTCGGATAGATAGGTATTTCAATCAAACAAATATTCCTTCTTCTCCCCATCAGAGAAAAACATAAAATCTAATCGTGGATAGCTTAAAACTATTAACTTTCAGTGGAGTCAAATGTCTAGTTGTATGTAAATATTATATTGTCCCCTTCGGCCCGTCGTATAATCAACTTGACCACTCGGCCATCGCATATGTCCTGTCACAGACCAGTAAGCAAACAACCTCTACTTCGGATGAAGGACAGCTTCTTATTAAGATTAAAATGACCATGATTATAGCGTTGAATATAACTATTAAACAAAATATTTTGATAACGGATGGAAGCGAAAAGACCAGGATTCTATTTTAGAAATAAAGACATAGTAAAATTTGCTTTATATGTTAGAAGGCAGTGTAGAAATCCTGAAATCTAATAGGAATCAGTTAGGAATAAGATTTAAAAAACGAATACGAATAGTTTACTGACTCTTAAACCCTAAGGGGATCTTAAAAGGATATACGATGCTGCTTACCAATAACTCAAAAATGGTTTATTTGATAGTATTAACACTTTGTTTCCTTGGATACAATCAACGGGTATTAAGTTATCCTACTGGCGCTTCTATTGCAGCTTGCGAAACATTGAGCCCATGTCCTGCTGGTTCAGGCTTTCTGGATTGTGGTCACGGGGGTGTTGCACAATCGGGTCCCCATGGTTACACAATTGAGTTCGTTGACAATACAGGTTTCTATGGAAAGGGGGATTCCTACCAAGGTATGTCAACCTAAGGGTTTGATTTTATTTCAAATATTTAATTTTTCAAGTTGCATTTCAATAATGACGAATGTTCAACAAAAACAAATTTAAAAATAGAAAGAAAAATCGACGTTTGATAAGGGGCTGATGGCAAAAAGCTTTATCGATTCCGAATATTATGAATAGCAATAATATTACAACACTGCCATAAATATCTGTACATGTATTACAATTACTTAATATTTAAATTGTTATGAGAAAAAACTTACATTTTGCAATTTCGTTGAACTGTGCTGTTTTCGAACTATATTATATCAGATCTGCATGACATTTTTATATGTATAGAATCAACTTCTTTAGTTGATTCTTTGTTTACTTTTTGTTTTATTACAGTTCAAATATCAGGCGTTGTCAATGGTCTTCTCTGCCAAGCCCGAAGTACCGAATCCGATTCAATTGTCGGTACATTTGATATTTTGCAAGAAACTACTCTCGGCATTGGTACCCTAGCTTGTCCAAGGAGTGATCTGGATTTGTTACCTCCACCAAATGCTGTGACCAACTTGTTGATGGGTGAAAAGGATGGTGTGGTCTTTACTTGGGTACCACCGGTTGAAGACCAGGGAGAGGTCAAAATGAGGTTAGTTTATATGGCGAAAATAAGTTGTTGTTTAATGTGAAGATTATATAAATAAGACTATATATAAAACTATATGAACGATAATTAAAAAAAAAACACTACTACTGAAAATAGATCCATTTTAAAATTGAATAAGGTGAGAGGGTATCGAATCCTAAGGGCTTACCTACAACAAGACAATTCCCAGGACGTCAGACCCAACTAAACCACCTTAACCGTGTCTTCCTTATAAATAATCTATGTTATTTTCTAACGCTAATAGGTGCACCATTTTCAAAGATACCAACACCTACTGGGAAGGCATAGAATCCGATGGTATCACTTTCAACAGTTCTATTCCGAGGACAATAGACCAAACTCAAGAATCTGACGATTTTGACCTTGACCTGGATTCACTTTTCACGCTTCCCCCGGGAACAAACGAGAGTGATGACTCTGGAGGAATTATCGACGCGATCATAGGTATGTTGATGTTTAATTTAATAATGATTAATCATCATTTGCGTGTTTCAATAGTATTTATTATCTATTCATAGTATATTTTGGGCACAAGTATAGTTAAAGGCAGTTAAAATATATTCAGTTGCGACTCTTAACATTTTTGTTTTTAAGTTTTAGGTTGAAAAGAGATACCAAGAACATTAAGTAAACTTAAATAATGGCATATATCCGTTCCGACTCGGATTCAAAACAAGTTATGATTTGCAATACAAATTATAACTATTATGCGATATAAGATGTTAACATTTACATCTGCATACAAAATTAACCACTTTGAGGGACGATTATATCTTTTAGTATATCGTTGTTTTCGGATAACCTTTCCCTTAATACCGTTAAATTATTAATTTAATTTATTGCAGGAATCGTTATCTGGTTATTCAAATTGGTTATCAGCCTGTTTCAGTAGAAGGGTAACAAAAAGAAACACTTCACCAACAATTGAAAGAAAGACTTTGACGTGAACTATAAATTCCAGGTTCTAAATACGCCCTTTAAAGCTAAAAGGACGACATATGGACAGCAATTTTACCTTACACGTTTTCATTCTGTTTTTAAATGTAATTCACTATGTGATTAAAAAGTGCCTTTAATCTTTGCTTATTTATGTATTGTAATTTTCTGGCATATGTGAAGCTTATGTCAGCGATGTTTTTACCTTTTCTCTCTAAATTCAATTATCATTATGATTTTTACATCTATAGTTGCGTTGGGTATCAACCGTGAAAAAAACTGATTGTTGCGCCAGACCGATTATGAATAAAATGTATATATGGATATAGCGTTTAAAACATTTTTTTTGGATAAATGGTATCTTTATCTAAAGTCTATAAACTATAATCTTAATATTAGCATCCAGTTCGGCATAAAATCGACTGATCAAATATGAAATATTTCATATATAGTTTTTATTAACTTCAAAAATAAACTTCATTGGGTTTATTATATATATTTTTTCTCATTTTGATGTAGAAATCAAATTGCAACCTTGAGTCAATCATTTTATTTATAAGCATGACCACTCTTCCATCGGATGTTCTTTCACAGACCAGTAAACAAACAACCTGTTAACTTATTCCTGTTTTTACTTGATGTATAAATTATTTGTTAACCTTGAGTCAATCATATGATCAGCGTCCCCACTCGACCGTGGCATGCCCAAACATAAATTAGTTGACAAACAACTATTTTAACTTTTAAAGCATTATTAATTATATTAAAAACAGTTCTTATTTGATGTAAAGATTTAATCGTCACCTTCGGCCCATCTTATGATTAATTTGACCACTCGGCCATTGCAAAACAACTGTAGTTTATGTCCTGTCACACACCAGTGAATAAACAACCTCTCTATTTGATGACGGACATATTTAAGAAAGGTACATCTTATCTAAAAGATAATGAGTGTTGTTAGATTTACCTCTCCCATATAATCTTTGAAAAAAAAAAACACATTATAACAGAAGTGACAGTGGAATTATAGAACCAAGTTGTTTATATTTAGCAGAACGTATGGGATTTGTTAATTCAATGGTAAATATGAATCAAACAACAAATTCTAAAGATACAAAATAGAAAAATGAGGATTGACTTTGTTACTATGGGTTATTTGATAGCGTTTATAATTTGCTTGATTGGTAACCATGCAAGAGTATTTGCTTATTCAACCGGCGCATCTGTCTTGGAATGTGAAACAATGAGTCCAGGCCTTTGCCATGGTGGTGTTGCACAATCGGGTCCCCATGGTTACACAATTGAATTCGTTGCTAGCACGGGTTTCTATGGAAATGGAGATTCTTATCAAGGTAAGTAAATCAAGAGGTTGTCAAAGCCATTTATATTCCATATTGATTAAAAATGAAATAATAAAATAAACCTGATTGTTTTCTTTTAAAAAGGACTTAAGAAGTATAAGCTGTTCAATAATTAAAAACAACTAAAAAGGTATATGTAGTCACTTCAAGGGCATATTGTATTTTAATTACTTGAGAATGAAGTTATTTGATTCATCAAATAAAGGTTTGTTGATTGATATCATAGCTTGATAGTACCGTTAACATTAAATTAAATATTTTGCACAAACGTTTTAATATAACTATATAGTCAATAAACTACTGTCTTTATGGATTTATTATGAGATATTCAATAAAATACTGAATTATTGAAATATGCTATTTTGTCCTAGATGTTATACTTATAATTCCTTACATATAAGCATATCTTCATTATATATTTGTATATTTCAGTTCAGATATCGGGCGTTCTCAACGGCCTTTTATGCCAAGCCAGAGCTACACAGTCCAACTCAATAGTTGGTGCTATGTCCATCGAAAGTGCCACCCCCGGGGTCAACACCCTAGCTTGTCCAAGGAGCGATTTTGATCTTTTTCCGCCCCAAAATGCAGTAACAAACTTGTTCCTTGGACAAAAAGACGGTGTGGTCTTTACTTGGATTCCACCGGTTGAGGATATTGGAGCTATCAAAATGAGGTAGGTATATGAGTGCTGAGGTAGAATCGTCTATACGCAGCTAATGCAAAATGGAAAACAAATTGATCATACATGTATGTTACTTGTATGTATTATAGTTTTTTTTCAATTATCAGAAAAAAATGTATTTCAAAATGTATATCGGTGGCTAACACTTAAAAAGCCTTAGCTAGGTTTAAAGATGAGTCACTCTCAAATCTTTGACAATCTTTTTTATTCTTTATTAATTTTATTGCTTGGTTTACAGGTGCACAATTTTCAAAGATACCAACACCTACTGGGAAGACATTAAATCTGAAGGATTAACTTTCAACCCGAATCCACCCCCTCCCACAACCACTACAACCACTACCACTACTACATCTACCCCGTCCACTACTACAACTACCCCTACCACAACCACTACAACCCCTTCTACTACAAAAACCACCCCTACCATTACTATAACCGCTCCTTTCACTACTACAACCACCCCTATCACAACCACTACCACCCCTACCACTCCTACAACCACCCTTACCACCACTACAACTACCCCTACCTCTACTAGAACCACCACTATCACAACCACCCCTACAACTACACCAACCATCCCTTCCACTTCTACAACCTCAATTAACGGAGACTCAGACGCTTTGACTGATCCAACCGATACATCGATGACCCATTCTAATGCAGATGATGGAGATAATGATGAATCTGAAGGCATCCTTCAAAAGATTATAAGTAAGCTAATTATATTTTTATTATTCTGGTACGGCTGAATATCAACAATAAAATAAAGACAGCTGCAATCGAAATGTCCTATTATTTGGTTTATATGCGAGACTCGACGATATTTTTATTCAGTTGTGATTCAGTTTTATGCATAAGTTATTGGACGTCCCTCGGATATCCGAATTTGTTACACAGTTGATTAGGACAAAGTCCGAGAAGAAGAAGAAGAAGAAGAAGAAGAAGAAGAATAAAACATATGATATTGACATATTGAGCATGTTTAATTAAACATAACTATGCTTACATGTTTTATGTGATGTTCGTTTTTATTTGCAGGGTTGTTACTCCTGCTGGTGAGTGCTGTTATCGGCTTATTCGTCGAGTCGGAAGAATCATGAATGAATCACGGATGATTGGGGCTTTAATTTTCAGAGCAGAGAAAATAGCAACTAATATGAAGTTTGTTTAAATGAAACAAATTATTGATAAAAGATGCAGTACTTTATTAACAAACTTATCAAATGCATAGAACTTATACATGTTCACCATTTATGTCAATAATAGCCTCAATTGATACACGTATACATGTTTTGATAATACATATGTTATTAATGTTTGAATTGAAGAGTTATGATATGGTAATAAGTATGTTGCAGTAGTTTATTTCGGGAGTTATTGTTGAAGATTATGTACTACCCGATGCAACTTCCTATTTATTATGTAATTTTAGATAAGGTATAAAAATATATGATTATAAAACATATTTCAAATGTTGACTTGTTTTATGTCGATTCTAAATTGATACTTCAAAATAAAAATATAACACACATATTTTTAAGGCTAAATACGCTCAATAATTTACATGCTCGATTTGAACATTTCGATTTGCATTATGTATATGAGTTTATATGTGCGATGTTAGCTCTCTAATGTTCGACATGGGAAGGGGGTCTACCCTTTTCCAAATGATTAACATTGAAATAAAACATGCTCGTTTTTATACAACGCCATTCTAAATATCAGGAGCAACATGCTGTTTTGCTTGATCTACCCGTTAGATATGGTAATAGTCTGTTTAAATTTATTGGGTGTACCTGATTTATATCAAACAATTACCAAACATAAATTTGGTGCATACAAACTCAATCAAGAACAAACCAATACTCATAACTTATTACAGTTCTTTAGTTGATTTGACTAAGAATTAAATGATGATGCCGAAGTATATTGAACACTTGTAAAATATGAATATTCATAATGTCTCGAAGTCATAAAATGAAGACTGAATTTTCGGTTTTAAATTATGACTTATGTGTTTTATGTAATATTTATGGAATTCTAAATTACATTTCTAAAGAATAACAATTAGTATTTACTAGAGCGTAGTTGCGTAATTATGAAGAAGTTAAATGAAATCATGAATAAAATTAAACATGCATGCTAAGTAAATAATTCATAAGTGAAGGTTATATTTGACTGAACGTATTATCCCTGTGACAAAGGTCGGGTTTGTCCCATATCTTCCCTCTCGTATAAGTAAACATACCCTTTCCTTTTACTTCAACCAAAACACGAATCAAGTATGTATTTAGTTTACGTAACCTACATCAAACTTGATCCCTATTTATGTACTCATTCAATATTAACAAAACTCAAATAGGCGTAAACGTTTTTATGCGTATGAAACAAACAAGTTGCTCAAACCCTACTCTATTTTTTTGAAAATTTAAATGATAAAAAAACAGTGTTCTTTATCTAAAATGTGAGTTTTTGAATATGTAAAAAAAAGACATATACCGATTTATCATAAATATTACATAAACAGAGGTTTACACCGATTAAGCATTACCTTTACAAACACACCATAAAACCATCATGGATAAAACCATATTTTTGCTTAATTTAATTTTGACAATTTTGAGCCCACAATTAATCCGGGCTTATCCCTCTGGCGCCCCGACCAGGGTTTGTGATTCAATGCAGCCACACTTTTATTTCCATGGATCAAATGAAAGAAACTTCGGATATGCAGTGGATTTTGAGAGTGATAGCAATGGGACGTATGGAGATGGCAGTGGTGTAAGAGGTAGGAGTTCATCAAGTTTTAAAAGCATTGTTCGAAGCGCCAAGCCGAATTCTTTTTGTTTAAATAAATAAACATCGAAATTAGATGATAAACACAGCTTAGATATATTTTTTAAATCAGAAAATGTAAATAATGTGATAAAGGCATATTTGTTTTCTCATGCGTTAAATATTGTTATCTATTTTTAATAATTAGTACATTTATTTAAATTTATTAATGAATCGTACAATAAATGTTACACGATGAACTCAATTTGAAAATGATTTCTAACTTTATATTCCTATATTTTTGAATTTTGAATTTATCAATAGTTTACTGCAATAATTATCTGGATTTAAAACTATTTTTAAGAATATGACTTCATTTGTCTATATCTCTGCGTTTCAGTGACACTGACTGGCCCTCCTTTCCGCGGTCTTCTCTGTCAAGTACGCGGCTCCTCTGACACCCCCGTCGGTACGTTCGACGTCCCTGACGTACTGCAGACAATCGATTGCGTCACAGAGGGTGACGCAGTGACGCATAAGAATGGAAGCGAGAAAAGGGACGTCGCATTTACGTGGATGTTGCCGAGAAGAGAAGATGCTGGGGATGTGAGAGTGAGGTAAGTATATATTTTTCATTTTGCAAAAACAAGTGTATAAAAATGCGAAAGGAATAAAGTTACTACCTAGGACAAGATTCGACAGGTAAAGGAGATGCGACTCTGGTTTAATCATGCGGGTTAAATGCAATATGTAAACTTTTTTCATTTAACTTTCATACATTGATTAAGCCTAAAAAGAAGTTCACATGATCATTAATGATCATTATTATCGATTTGCGAGGCACTGTGGTATATTAACGCTGTTTTACAGGGCTATTTTTAATGGTTAGTGTGCTTCAAATGAAAACAGCGGGCCGAATGTTACATTTGAGCCCGCTAAATTGGGTTTCAAATGAAAACGGCCCGCTTGTTTGTTTCAAATTATATGTTTTCCCCATAAATGCTATAATTTTTATTTGCAACGGCGTTTCACTTGGTTATTATATAATATTTGATAAACAGTAACTGTTACATTAAAGATGGCTATTCTAAGTTGAAGAATAAGTGGCAAAATACATAAAGCAAATCTAAAATATAGAAGTGACATCGATGGGATTCGAACCTGGGTTGCAAAACATTAAACTTCGCTGTCATGCACCTTAACCACTAGACCATAGGAATGTTGTTGAATTGGTACTTTTAAATAGCACTTATCGTTTAAAAATCAATAATTGGTAAAACAATGCAATATGCTAATGAGATGCCAGTGAGTACCCGTATAAGGTAAATCGATATTAAAATGAGTGTGATTGTGCTCAAGTCTCACTGCAATCGGGAAAAAGTTGTCACCGATGAATTCATCAGATATCTTAGTTATTTTGTCGATTTCATAGATCGTGAAGTTATAATCCAAAAATATGTGTTATAATAATCAAGAATTTCTGTATATCAAGTTAAAAAGAATAAATGAAGACAGGGAAAACAATTTTCGATGTGCCTTTACTTGGGTTCGAACCTGGGATTCATGGATCCTAGCCAATT
>LQRL01098365.1:1337-15441 GCA_001703475.1 Hydroides elegans
TAATGAAGTCGATATATTTACTTTCTGAAAAGTCAAATTTAAAAATCTTTGAAATGAATTCATTGTTTGAGTTGTCTTATATGATCCAAAAAACTAAATCTCAAGAAGGCAAACTAAAACTTTGTCCATCCTGCTATCATGTTTTCGTAAAGATCTGTTTATCTCAAACTAACACAACACGTTTAAATTTCCTCTTGAATTCGAAAAATTGATGGATAAAACATATTTAGGTTTAGCTCAATGAATTAACTTGATAAAGCGTATTCAGGATGGATATCAAGTTGAGGCGCCTTGAAATTAATATCGAACATAACACTGGACATAAAATCATGCCGTTCGTTCCTTGCAGAGGGCGTATATCTTGTCTGGGTAACGACAGCCGCAGACTCTAATCCTCCCAACAGTTCATTAGCGACCATCATAGTGTATGGTGAGAAGGGACGAAGCAAAGAGATCGAGCTGGCTTTGGATGGAACGGAGGTCTTCCAGCCATCGAGCACTGACCAGTTTGAGGTAAGCTTTGGTTATATTATTAAAAGAATATATAAATATATGTACTTATACACGCACGATTGCTTTGGTAAACACGTAAGTAGAAAGCTTATAATTTCAAGCTGCATGATTAAATGTATTTTTTCTGACCATCTCGTTTGATAAATGAGATAAATCTCGCTTGGTTTAGATGCGTAGTTATAAAATAGTATAGTTACTGAAACAACACCACTGTATCACTTAATGGTTCCGTGCATATAACACGAAATTGATAATAAACTTGCAGTACCATTATGTTTTTTAAAAAATCCGTTTTGATATTTTTATTGATAACAGATTGCCGTGGGCGATATTGGAGAGCTCTACAAGATCCGTGTGGCCCGGAAGTTCGACGATACCTGGGAAGGCTGGCATCTGGATGAGGTAAATAAACAGCTGTGGTTCATCTAGAGCAATATGAAAAAGTGCTTGAAGTGTTTTGAACAATGTTCTTGTCTAATAATTATAAAGTATCATAATCTTTGGTCTGTCAAATTAAAAAATAGCAATAATAATAGTATTTTGTATGATTATAAACTGCCGTATGAACTTCGATATTTTGCAATTTTCAATGTAAAATAGTATCATTCTAGAACTGAGATACGGAGTAATACACAAATAAATAAAAAAAAAACATACCGGTAATACACGGTATCAGGACAACTCACCCAAAAACCAACTCACCCAAATAAAAATTGGTCAACTCACCAAAATTCTTGGATAACTCACCCAAGTTTTTAGTCAACTCACCCAAGTTTTTTGGACGACTCACCCAATTATTTTTTCACACTATAAGACAACATATCACGTTTTTCTCATTCAATTGGTACTGATATTCATAAAAATACGAATATTAATATAAATATTTATTTAAAATTCGATATTATAGCGAGATTATAGTGCCTTAAATTAGAGGAACGTATGCGCACCTGCCTGGGTAGCGCAAAATGCTTAATAGACATCTGTAATCCATTGTTTTTGGTTACTAAGTTACTTTAAAGCATAGCTGTGATATTTAAAATTGTATATCTAAACGAGAAATAAGTTTCTGAGGTGTTCTCTTAATTGTTAAACTTGGGTGAGTTGTCTAAAAACTTGGGTGAGTTGTCAAAAAACTTGGGTGAGTTGACCAATTTATTTGGATGAGTTGGTCACAACTTGGGTGAGTTGGTTTTTGGGTGACTTGGTTTTTTGGTGAGTTGTCCGACATCCGTAATACACATATGTGTGTAATACACGTGTAGACCTTAATATGGAAATGTTTAATCAAACAGGTGAAGATGCAAGACAAGGATACAGAAGAGACCCACACGTTCAAGTTCGATAGCTGGCTCGACCTTTACAAAAACAATCATGACTTGGCTAGGGAGAAAGCCGTCGCTAAAGAAGGATCCAAAGAATTGCCTAGTAAGTTGAACATGTGTTTGTGCACCGGTACATAGCCGACATATAAAGAAATATTTCAAATTTTGAACTACATTCTGCATATTCTGTTATCCACACTTGTGTGTGTTTTGAAAGTCACACGTGTTAAGAAGAGCGTTGATTTCAGGGTTAAGATAATGCGAAGTATGGTTCACGTTTAGCAAATCCATTTTTGATAGCCACTCAATATTGTTCATTCCCATTAAAATGCCAAAGAATGACGTATAACTTTTTTTCGATGTATCATTATGATTTCTTACAATTAGAAAATCTTATTATTTGCAGTGCAAACCTATGAGCTCTGCGTATACACTGGCGACCACTGGGCCGCCCAAACGGACGCCAATGTGCATGTGACTTTGTTTGGATCCCGTGGTGATTGTGGAAAACGCTACCTGCACCACCATACGGAGACAGAGACGAAATTCCGCAAGAACCAGGTAAGAGGAGGAAGAAGAATCTGGCTTTATTAATGAAGTAATGATATGAACGAATCCCGCCCTGTCACCTAAATGTTCAGTTTGGGAATGTTCACTTCAGTTACATATACCCCAACCATATCTAACCTAGGGATAGGGAATTAAATTTCGATTAGGAGTAAATCTATATGCTTTCAAACAATGCCCCTCCCCTTATTCTAAGTGTACGTTTTGCCATGGTTAGTGCTTAATCGGAGAAAGTGTTTGCTACGACACTCTTTCCATGTGGTCTGCACCTCATAAATCGTTCATATGATGACCGACAATAAGCTAAATATTATGATTCTATTACCCGGTACTGTTAACCGTGGTAAACCGTTTATGTTTTAACCAAATAATTTAATTCCATTCCACAGATGGACACCTTCCTCATCGATGCCGTCTCCCTTGAAAATCTCGAGCGCCTTATCGTCGGTCACGACGGCAATGGCCACGGGGCCGGCTGGTTCCTCGACAAGATCGTGGTTCGCGAACGAGTGGGCGATAATAGCGGAAAGGAGTTTGTGTTCCCATGTGGCCAGTGGCTCGATGACCATGAAGGGGATGGGAAGACTGAACGAGAACTCATGATGCTTGGTAAGTAACCAAACGGAATACGTCCCTATTTTTTAGGACGTCAAGGTTTTGATATCATATGTTCGTATAAAGCAAATCAACTTGATAAAAATTGGTAGTCCCCGACCTGTTAATGGGTTTGATTGTGCAAGGATGATAATGGATGAACAAGAATGGTTGACTTCTCTTTTTTTTATGTATTTCATATTTCCTGAAAATAATGTGATCTTATGGCGAATTTAAACGAAATGAATTTTCTTTTGAGTTAAAGTGCATCCCCTTCGATATGTTTTATAATGTAGACGATATAACGAGAACAGCCTCTCAACAAAATAAAAGAAAAACTAAATTCGCTGTATAGAAAATCAGGGGGATGTTGACACTCGTATTCATTATGATATATTTGCAAATTTCAGATGTGAGAGATAAAGGGAGTGAACTAGCTCCGGCTTCTCAGGGCGTGAAAACAGGTAAATGACCTTTGTATGACATTTATTTGTGCAAAAACATGTTTTTTAGCCACACTTAACTGTATTTAGTAGTCAAAGTGTCTTACTTTATACATATAATTAATTCCTGGTATAATTGAACATGTAGCTATCTAAGCAAAGTTTCATAAAGTCATTCTATTATCGTTTAATTAAACATAAATAATTATAGATCACGTGACCTAGATTGAAATAAAAATCCGATGGCCGTTTCTTAATAGATATATATTTTATTGATACATGTATTGTATAAAGACGTTTTTTATCCATATAACTGTCATGATATTTTAAACATATATTTGTCGGCAAGCAATGAACGAAACCCGATATGGCATTGTGTAATATGGTGCACGATTTAAGTCACGTTGCTGCATTTACAATGCAATTGAAAATAAAATGTAGGCCCATTCCCACAAAAAAGCAACGTATGAAAATGCAAGGTTTTGTGGTTTGCATTTTAATGAATTGGCTTTATTAACTTTGAATTAGGCCTTCACCATAAATGTTCGCTGAATGATTGCATTCGTCGCTGGTTTCAAAACCACATAAAGAATTCTAGGCTACGCATTTATATATCATAAATTACATGTATATCAGTTCCTTGAGATTGAAAATAGTTATGTGTTCCTTTAGTCGAATGTAATTATAAAGTGATTAGTTACGCATAAACATACGTTTCGGTGTCTTTTACGTCGGATGTCCATTGCCTATCGCTATTTTTCTACATTGAAAACTTCCCATTTCCCAAACTAAAAAAGACCCTTTTATGTCGATTGACTATGATCGAAACAAGAGCTTTTATGTTTATATGATCGTAAGAAGATCTACGTTGAGGCGGGCTGTGGGGTGTTGATAGCCAACGAACACTTGCTACCGTTTTATATTTTTCCCACATTTCATATATATTTTCACCAAAATTCCACATTGTAATTTTCAGGTGGCAAATGGGAGATTACCATAACAACGAGTGACATCACAAACGCAGATACGCACGCCGCTGTGTTCGTCACAGCCTATGGCGACAAAGGCAAATCAGATTTGTTGCCTTTGGGTGCTTATGGCGCTAATGACAACTTTGAGTGCGGAAAGGAGTCCAAGTTCAATGTAAGTGTGTCATGTCATTATTACAATGTATATTGAAATGTGATCCGTAGTAGGACCACTTGAGATCAGAAAGTAAACAGAGTTCGACGTTACGTAAGAAAACTATAGGTACGATTAGGAAGTTTGACAATAATTATTAGTACATTCTGTTGTATCAGTTAATATCTATTCTAAGTATGGGAGCCACAAATAAAAGTCTGAGATTCATCCTATAAGTGATGCACAATCAGATCAATTTCAGTGCGAAAAGGAATTAAAGTTTAGCGTTAGTAAAACTTCCGTCGCATTTAGAGTCCGGCGGCGGCTACATAAATCACAAGCTTAGATTTCGGAGGTGAGATTATAACTGTTTTTCTTTGTTCAGGAAGTCGCAAGAAACGATGATTCTGTCTTTCCTTGCGATTTCATTTACAGAGAAAACAGTGAAAATCTCACCTCCGTAATCTAAGCTTGCGATTTATGTAACCGCGATTAAGATCGAGATCGATTAAGCAGTTTGACAATCGTTGATACTAGATATATTAGATGTCCAATATATGAAAGATGCAACAAATCCATAAGTCCTATAATTTCATGTTTCATATTTATTTATCGTATAAAAAATATTCAATGTATCATTTTGTTCTTTTACTATATAAAAATGATCAAATTCAAATTGTAGTGACAAATCTAGACATTTCCTATGAAATCTTCATAATAAATACAGTTTTCATCATGTGTTCATTAGTACAAATCAGCGAAATTTCTTAGCATTTTTTTTCAATATCGATTAATTTAAACATTGAACATGCATTGACGAAATCATTTCAAAATTTATCTATAACGATTTATTAAAATATTTAACATGCATTAACGAAAGAATTTCAAAATGAATACTAATCGAGACTCAAAACCGAAAGGCTACGTGTTTAAAAGGTATCCATGAATAGTCATATCACTTCTGTGCATTGAAAATGGCTGCTCAATTTGCCAAATGACGCTTGATCAATATCATTAACGAATTATATCTAAGAATATATTATCAATAAGAGAGAAAGCCCAACCTTGAAACAGTGTTAAACAATTTCAAAATTATTCAGACACTTGCATGAATATGAATCATTTATTAGTTTACAATTTCTTCGCAACAAAATAACAGAAAAAAATATAATGCTAGCATGCAATTTAAAATATAATTCCATATTAAACTTGATTTAATGTATGAATATTGGTAAAAAATATCAGACTTAACAATGACTAAATTATAAATGCAATTTTCCGATTCACAAACATCCTATAACGTCTGCATATCCTCTTCATTGTCTGATATATTAGAAGCAGAATCCTTTGAACCATGGGGTTGATTATTCGTCACAATATTGGAACATGAACTATTAGCCTGTGTTTCCATCACAACAGTATCCAATGCCCCCTCGATAACAACGTCTTGTTCTGCTTCAAGTTGGGTTCCGGGTATCCCAGTATCGTTCGAACCCATAAGGCGTCCATTCGCAATATTCCGATGTAGCTGCATAGAAAAACTAACCCCATGGCTATGGTGTGAAGCAAAAGACCCGTCACTAACGTTACTAGCTCCTTCAGAAAACAGAGAATCTGTCCGGTGTTCCGAATTATTCGACACTGAACTGGTCGCGCTTTGCTGGCTATTTTCACTGACGGATTGCTCCAAATCGGAATCGCCACTTGAATTATGCGGTGGTTCGGGATGGTGTTCCGTATCTGAGTCCAACCCATCGATCATATCATAATCACTATCGATGAATCCCTCCTGAACTAAAGTATCTTGCATTTCATCTAATTCATCCGCCCGTCGACACGCGTATTCGTAGAACATATTGCGAATACCCTCCAACGTTGCTAAGCGTAGACGCATGAAATAGCGATAAGAGCGCTTGTTGGATTTCACTGCTTGGTCGTAGCGTGACTGGAGGTATTCGATTTGGTTGTTCAGTAAGATGACTTGACTGCACGATTTGCGGAACTTTTTGTTGAGGGTTCGCATTTTTGAGATCATTTCTTCGGCGTCCATGTCACCTCCACCTGATGCCATTTCAATGCCACTTTCTTCTTCGCTCATTTCCAGGTATATCTGAAATCGAAAAAAAAAACATTATCCACTGCATTGACTATTCCAATAGCATATTCTATTATTGTAAGAATATTTAACAACTGTCAGAATTGCATGTGATACCATGTTCCATTTTCTTGTTTATTCTGTTCGATTCACTGGAAAATTTACGTAAAAATCTAGAATCGAAAGGTTTGTTCAGGGAGAATGTTTGATATGATTGGGGACGAGAAATAAATATTGATGGTACTTCGCGTATATTAAGCATGTTTTTTGGAAGGTGTCCCGTCTTAAGACTTATTGTTGCGACCAAAGTCACTTGCTTGAAAATTCAAACTGTTGACATGAGATGTTGTGGGACTGTGACAGAGGTACAAGGAGAGCCACAAGTGACGCTACATGTAGTTTTATCGTCATGAAAATGAAACCAAATTTCAAAGTTCATATCTTACAACTTCTACTTTGAACACAACATTAATATGCATATATACTATATTTTTAACGAAAACCCAACGCAAAATAATAAATGATGTTAAGGTTTAGATTTTTTCCATTTCCATGTCGCGTCTCATTTGCATGTAACCTCCCTTGGATATGTACATTTCAAATTAAATAGAAAGTTCATTTTACAACCTTTTCTTTATACTGCGTCCAAGCTTTCACATATTCTACATCAATATGTTCAAGGTTTATATTCTGGATGAATTTCTACGATAATATAATGAACGATATCACATAAGTAAAGGTTCAGTTTTATTTCATGTAAATTTATTTCCATGTCCACACTGCATATTCATATCGCCTTTTTTGGAAAGATTCTGACGAAACGGACGGATGGGTGATAAGTGATGGGGAAAGCTTCTTGTCCTGTGAGTTAAGGCATTGTGTCAATCTTTCCCAAACTTTAAACATCAATGATCATTCGGTGACAGAACACAATCATCAGCTGTCCAACAGCTAAATTCGAAATCACGATTTGAATGTGGGGCTACTACTATTCTTCAAGAAGGCAAAAACACGTGTGTTTTGATGAGTTTATAAATTTCGAAAATATCTTAAACATATTCAGGCTCCGAACAAAATTAATGTTTCACTGGTTTACGATATGGCGGGAATGAAACGAAAATTATCGGTGCGTGAGGGAAAACACATTGAATTTTGAACACAGAAATTGTAAATAAAAGCGATTCTATGTTATAAGCAATGTTACAACACAAAATAACTTACCGTTAAAGGAGATGATGCTTATTTCTTATCCAATTATATATATTATAAATTTGGAAGACTAAAATCATAACAAATTGAGGTTAAACATGTTTATCTGCAATTTTCGTTGTTCTTTAAACCGGAAGTGAAGGGGGCGTATTTTATAGTCAAAGTCTAAATTGCAAATGCAAGTTTTTTTTTTCATTCATCATGAGTGTTCGTATTCTATCATTAAATTCATAAGTAAAAGAAAATCCGATGATAACTCTTATTTTTCATTTTCAAAATGATAAAATCGAAAAAAAAGTTAGTGATATTCATACACATGTTGAATATTTATTAGATTACAACGAGGTCATGAATACGTGCCCAATTACATGCCTGTCAATCATTAATAAGGACACGAAGCCCTCATTCAATGTGAGACAAATATTAATATAATGTGAATGGAGGCTCTGGTTGAGTGCATTGTGACTCCATATTTTTTTCTAATAATATAATCTAAATGATTCGCAATGCCGATTAAATAGCAAATTTAGATTATTTATTTACAATAGATTAATATACATTGAATCATGTTTTTTTGAAAATAATTATTTGAATTTCAACATGTATATACATAATAATGGACTTTTGGCGCCAATAAAGCATATAATTTTTAGGGATGCGCCCGTCACGTTGTGCCCTTTATATAGCCTACAGATCCTCGCATGTGGATAAGTTTCATTCTTCATTCTGCATATAAATATGATATATCATAGAATGAAAATACAATCTTAAAATTGATCATTATTATACACATACAGTATCATTAAAAAAAACATCAATATATTCATTTTGTTCATTGAAATTAATCAGGATGCATATATGTGTGATCTCAATTACAGATATCAGTTGGTGACATTGGCGAACTATACAAAATCAGAATCGAGCATGACAACACCAACAGCTTTCCGTCCTGGCATCTTAAACAGGTAAGCGCCCTATTGGTTTATATTTATATATATTTTAAAAATAATATATATACAGTGGTAAATTGATAAAAAGTATAGGATAAAGAACAAGGTTAATCCACTCTTTTATTGATTGGTCTGACTGTACTCTGTATCTAACTTAATCTACAAACCTAACTAAAAGAATGGATCTTGAATACAAAGGGTATAAATGTTCATTTATATCTGCAAATGATTTAAAAAAAAACGGTTGGAATTATAAAAAGAGGTTGATAAGAAAATATAAACTCTGTGTTTCGTTTGATATGAACAGGTGTTCATAAAAGACGAGGCGACAGGAGAGGAGCTGAGTTGGTTCGTCAATCGCTGGTTGGGTGAAGAGGAGGATGATGGGTCTCTATGTCGTGAACTGGCTGTTGCAAAAGCGGGCAAGCCTGAACCACCGGGTAGGGTTTCATTCAAGCTATTTTCATCAATTTAAGAATAAATAATTAAATCATTAAAACAAAAAGAAAATACTTAACTTAGGCTTTTACATATATGTGTAGTAAATCTAGGTTAAGAAATCCCGAAACAAATTAAATTTCAATTAAAGTGCAATTTGTTAAGAACCTGATTGCATAAGTTTAAGTCACTAATGTTTCAGACTATGAATTTGGACTTTTTTTAAAGAGCATTTCCAACAATTTTTGGACCTCATTCAAAACTCCTTTATATAACTATACTATTTCAGCTTCTTATTTTACAGTGCTTTGCTACTACGTCGCCATCTACACCGCCAACATACGCAACGCAGGCACCAACGCCAAAGTGAAAATGACCATATTTGGCAGCAATGGCGACACCGGTGCGCGCATGCTCACAAATTCGCGCACGCGCCAAAACCCATTCACCCAAGGTCATATTGACGTGTTCAAGGTTGAAGCTGTAAGGCTTGGTGAAGTAGAGAGGGTGTTGCTGGAGCACGATGGTACGGATGCAGGTATGTAGCGATACGTTTAAATGTGTGTTTCGTATCTTTTTTGTTTAGGGTAATTTTTGTTATGCATCACAGATATTTCGAAATAGATTATATCTAATATGTTTACAGAAAACGCCACCCATTTTTCTTTTGTTTTAGATTTTCTGAAAGAAATCATTTTTTTTCTGAATTTTGCTAGGTAAAATAAACTCGTGTGCTGCACAAACAATGGCTTTTCACATTGATCACGCCATGATGTTTTAAACCTTGGGTACACTTTTTTCTGTTTGTACATTTTTGTATAATTCAATTATGTATTGTTTCACTATGACATAGAACCATAAACTTTATACATGTATTAGCTACAAATTAACCCTCTTTCTTTATTGTTTCAGAGTCGTCATGGTTTGTGGACAAGGTGATCGTAAAAGAAAGTGAGTCAGCTCTCTACGAGTTCTGCTTCCCGGCTCAAGCATGGGTGGAACCGACCATTGATACAGCAGCCAGTCTTACGCTCACAACTTCAGGTAAAAAACGCATTATGAAAACATGAAATATTTCATCGATTTTGTTTGCTATTTGATTCATATTAACTTGAGAAGGGTACTGACAACATATTTATGATGACTTTGAAACAACGTATCTCTAAAGCATTCATATAACCAAATCAATAATTATATGAAAAAAAAATCAATATTTAAATAAAAATATGTTAGTAAGATTAGGCCTCGATGAATATGTAATAAGAAATCGACGGAGTTTTTATCCTCATTAACGTATTTAAAACCAAAATGTTTCCATTGGTCTAAAATTCGCCACGCCCCTCCCTCCGGAAGAAGAAGCCAACTTTTCACTTTTCATAAGTCGAAATATGTTTTTTTTTCTTCACAGGTTTACAACTGGCCACATCCCTCCTCTCTGAAGAAGTAGCCGGCCTACGTCGCGATGGCGCCCCTGTCTCAAGCGGTGACTGGGTCGTCTGGACCCATACTGTCGCCCAATCCTTTTGTATAATCGCTATAAATCATATAAAATCTCATTGTTTTCACAGGTTTGCAACTAGCCACACCCCTCCCCTCTGAAGAAGCTGCCATCCTACGCCGTGAGGGCGCTCCAGTGTCAAGCGGTGACTGGGTGGTGGGGAAACATACGGTCTTTACATTGCAACCTCAATCAGTTTAATACGGTCTTGCACTCATCAGTTTACCTCAGGGAAAGTACAAATATCCACATGTTTTACTCCCTATTCCTCACAGGTTTACAACAAGCCAAACCCCTTCCCTCCGAGGAAGCGGCAATCCTACGCCGCGAGGGCGCCCCAGTCTCGAGCGGTGACTGGGTCGTGTAGACTCACACAGGTCCACAAACTCAGCTAACAGTTATTCACTTAATCCACATCAATATACCTAGCCTATCTTTCCATAGGTTTGCAACTTGCCACACCCCTCCCCTCTGAAGAAGCAGCCATCCTACGCCGCGAGGGCGCCCCAGTCTCAAGCGGTGACTGGGTCGTCTGGACATACACTGGCGTACACGAGGAGGCACCAACGGACACGAATGTACACGTGGTACTTTGTGGTACTGAGGCCACGTCGCCGAAGTTGGCACTTAAATACCAAGGGGAGGAAGATGGAGAGGTGATAAGCAAGAGGTTTTTGCCGGGGGCCACTGATGTCTTCAGGGTACGTGAAAAGACCTTTCCTTTAAAAACGGTACCGATCCGCTACAAAAGAAGGGTTTTAATTTTCTTTTATCGAGTACATGATTTTGAGTTTAAAAATACAACGAATTATGGAAAAATAGAGTTATCAAAATATATTTATGAGAAAATACATGTATAAAACGTAAGTATATTCAGCTGAATCTGTTTCCCTATGGGCTGCAAGCATTGAGAATAATTCCTAAAAATGTCTTTGCTTCTAGGTTTCTGCCGGAGAAATCGGTGACCTGATGAAAGTTCGTCTTTTTGTCAACCCGAATAGTAGCAATCCCAACTGGTTCCTACAAAAGGTAAGTCCTTTTATCCAACATTTATATGGGTTCTTCTTTTTTGATCTAATCCGTAATTCTGCTGCTATGTCTTGACTTGACTTTAAAAAGTAAATATGATATTATATTCGGAAATAGATAGTATAATATAACATTAAAATATAAATATATCCTTCTTTTTTAGCTGAAACTAAAGGATATCCGCACAAAGCAGGAATTCCATTTCGAACATGCGCAGTGGATTCGCAAAGAGGAAGGGGTCACAGAGGAAATGGTTGTTGAACTGCCTTGCATCAGACCCGATTTGGCGCCATTGGAAAGTGAGTCTTATAAAAATAATAAAGGGTTGGCTGCATAGAGAAATTAGCTCAACAACGTTTTTGCACATTTATGAAAGATGAATACACTCGAACGTCGAAAACATAGATATTATTTCTGCGAGGAAACACAATGGGAATTCGCCATACATGTATGATAGATTAAATCAAATTAAATTGGAAGTCGAAAAAATCAAATAGGAAGACATTTGAGAATTTGACTTTATTCTATATTTGACCATAGCAATAGTTCTGTTCATCCGTTTTCGTTTTAACTAAGATGCACTTAGTTAGACGCTCACAAAAATATCCGTCGCAATTTCCTGAATAGGTTTATATTAAAAACCTCTTTGCAGTCATGTTCTGTGTTTTAATATGCTTCATATATTTCAGCCAAAATGTATCAAGTTGCCGTGACGACCGGTGACGAATTAAGGGCGGAGACGAGTGCCGAGATATACTGCATTTTGATTGGTCAATACGGAGACACGGGCAGGAGGCTGTTGCTGAAAGCAAAGGAACGACAGGCAGAGAAGTTCAGGCGTTCTCAGGTAAATTCATTTTGATATACTTGTACTTCTTTAAATAAGACAGTTTGTGCTAAAAACACTTATAAACGTTGGATAGTCATTCATTTTGCTATGAGATCAAAAATATTGCCAAATCTATACGTATACAAAGCAAGGATCCACAATACATATGAGTTTATAACTATTGCTTCGAATCAAACTTTGAATTAAAACAAAAACAAAACGATATTGTTAAACAAATCACAGCATTTTCAGTGATACCACTATAGATGATAAAAATTGGTTGTACCTTTTAAAGCCACGTCTTGCGAAGCAAAATGGGGTTTGTCCCACCGCTTTTCCATTATTTATTTATTTGTTTATTTAGTTCGTAAACTGTTTATAAAATCGCTACTCCTCTGAAGTTTGTGAACGGATTTTAATGCGATTTTTTAAGTATAAATCAGGGTTTCAACTATTCAGGGTATGCTAACGTAAGCAATTGTGCTTATATACGCACTTTTAAATAATGAAATAAAATATTTTTCTTCACGGTCGTCGTCAATTGCCATCCAAATGAAGTGAGCGATAATACAAGATGATACCATAATTTATTTACATCACGTGATCTTGCTGCTGTTGAAACCCTATGCAGGCAACATGCCATTATGACGTCATAAGGAAAGTGACTACTGCTAAGTAATTCGATGAAGCCATATACATTAACATTTAATAACTATAATTCTAAATTGTCCAACTGCGATAAGGAATGTAAACCACGGCGAATTAAAGAAACTCCCTTTAGATTCTCAATTATTTTTGATAAGTTTGATTTTATGAAACACAAAAGCCTAAAATGTCATCTTGGAATATATGTATATTCACGGTTTGTATTCGTGGGAATTAAGAATCTGAGCCCGAGGCATCAGATGTTGCTTAGATAATATAAAAGCTTTTGACTACAAGCTTAATTGTTTGAATTTAAGATTAAATTCATTATCTATGTTTAACATATATTTGGAAAGAAAAATGAGGAGTGCCGTGTAAACATCAGTGCAATAAGAATATATGTTAATCAAGAAAATTAAAACCAATGTTACAAAATAATAGCCCAAAATATTACCCTTTAAGCTTATACACATATCAAACATTAAAAAAGGATCCCCCATCCCTTACTTAACAACCATATTAGGTTCGTGTGTTTAACGCTAGTTAAACCATACCTCAAGTCTTGTGCGATAATGCAATGTGTGGCATACTGTCCTTGGACAATCTTGTTCTCTTGAGATCAACATGAACCATCTTTGTCTTAATATTTTCTAGACCGACATCTTTGAGCTTCCGGCCGTCGACCTCGGCCCACTGCGCATGGTCATCATCGGCCACGAGCGCAAGGGGCGGGGCAAGGGCTGGCTTTGTGACCGCGTGGTGGTGAGTGACAGCGCCGACGCCCAATCACAGACCGTCTTCCCCTGCTCGCAGTGGCTTGATACAGGTAATGGGGTGATTGTAGTAAGAA
>LQRL01098369.1:0-13082 GCA_001703475.1 Hydroides elegans
GAAAGGTCTTGGTCCGTAGATGTGCCTTTTGACCATTTCGGTCAAAAACACCCGACCGGAAGTTGTAAAATTTGCCAAAATAGCCAAAAATATCGGGTTTCAAGACTTGAGCTTGTACGGGATATAACTTTTGAACGGAAGGTCATAGAGACTTCTGAAATACTCGAAAACGACTTTGGGGGCGTTGGGGCCTGTTCGTGTTCACTGAATACTTGTTTTTTTCCACTCTTTACAGTGTATGTCTACAACAGAGTCCGATCGACCTCTTTACCCAGGAGCGAAATCAAAATTCACAGAAAAACTAGAGTTTCTTTTACCTGAGACTGTCGAAGGTTTGCCAGTCTACCGAGTCCTGGACCGTCGTGGAAATATCATAGATGCCTCACAAGATCCAAAGGTATTCGCTAATATATCTTATATTACAACATTCATTGTGATGTGATCAATACTTTTAGCTATCAATTATCGATTATATTTATGATACACTGAAAAGGTTTAAACATTTCAAATTACATATGCATAACATTTTTGTATGTTTGATATACCAAATAGTATATGTTTTTTTTTATATGAAAGTTGGATGAGGAGACGGTGCACAAGATGTATCGTAGCATGACGCTGCTCAACACCATGGATCGAATCCTTTACGAATCTCAGCGACAGGGTCGTATCTCCTTTTACATGACCAACTTTGGAGAGGAGGGTACTCATATCGGGTCTGCTGCAGCGCTCAATCAGAAAGATCTTGTTTTCGGCCAGTATCGGGAAGCAGGTAAAGCACAATTATTATTGTTACTCCTTTTCATGTTATATACTGAAAACAAATGTCGATTTTAAAAAATTGGAGTGTTAAATATATTGTAAATCTACCGAATGCCAACTTTGATATAGCTGTATCTTATCTATATTCAGTTATGAAATTTCCTTATTTGGACCAAGCAATTAAACATCATGTTGTGATTAATTTAAAGCAATATATTAAAAATATGATTAACGTTTCGGCTTCGATAAATAATATAGAGTATTTTTTAAATGTATTTACAACATTTAAATTAACACTGAGCATTGTAATTCATTGTTATTTCAGCAATAATATAATAGTCTCACAAGTCTACAGATTTTATCACGTCATTTATCACCAGTACTATAATGAATAGATGGATAAACTTCATGCATTTTTTATAATTTGCGCCTATTTTTGATAAAATAAATAGTTATTATTTTAAGATAATAGTATAAATATGTTTGTGCTCTTAAGCTTTAAGGATGATTAATACCGCCTACTTATGCTTCATTAAATGGAAGTATAGACTCAGCTTGTATTTTTGTTTTGCGCTATTTTTTATTTCGCTCAACATAATTTCTTCAGCGCAATGCATGTTAAAAATCACAAATATATGTTTTTTTTTGCATTCCAGATCCTACACTGAATACATGTATTTTGATAATGAGGTTTGGTACAATAAATTATTCATATAAGTTTTTATATCCAAGATTATATCTTTTTTTGGCATGGAAGGACTTTCTAATTCTTTCAAATTCACCCCCTTTTAGTTGATTTGTTTGGCAACACTGATTTTCCTTCATTATTAAATGGAATGTGATTTCAGGTGTACTGCTGCACAAAGGCTTCACGTTAGACCAGTTCATGGATCAATGTTACGGAAACATAGATGACCGCGGTAAAGGAAGACAAATGCCCATTCATTATGGCTCGAAAGAACTCAATTTCGTTACCATTTCATCAACACTAGCTACGCAAATGCCTCAAGGTTTGTGGCTGTGCTCTAATGCAGACATGTTTAGCATGTTTGTGTCATAGGTTTCTTTTTGTCAGAGCAACTGCTGTGTGTTGCTTGCTGTCAATGTGATTTCAGCACGAAGGTTTTCATTGTGAAAAATGTGGCTCTTGTCAGCCTGAAAATCGTGTTTTGAAAGTTGTCTCTCATTATAAACGGCTTTATAATGAGGAATATTCCCATATCAGTGGGACTGTTACACCTTTACATTAGAATGACTTACAATGAGAACCTTCGTGGCTATGCGATTATTAATATGTTAAGTTTCGTTTTCAGAGCTATGCAACTGAATTTCATTGTTTGCAGTTTACACTATGCGATATCGTCTACATGTGTAGATTGTTTGTAATTTGATATTGTTTGCCTAATCCTATCTTGCTATTTAGCTTTTCTTTGTTTTTCATTTCAGAAATATTTGAGCATAGACGCAAACCCATGTTTTTTTTTATGACCACAGTGACATTCTTTAATGAATTATATATTTCGAAAATTTAAATTCGCCCTTGGTTATTTCAAATGAATTTACATCTTATCTAATTTGTCATACGCTTTAGACGTTTTCTGCTTCATATTATGCATTTTAGAGTGTCAGCGTGGTTTTATATCTTATAAGATTAATGTGCAGCTTTGTATTATTTTTTAGCATACAAGTAATCCAGATTGATTTTGCCTTATCATTGTATACCGCTTAATTGGCGCTTACCTTCTGATCATGTGCCGTTATTCTTGTGTGTAGACTTCCTGTGACTTGTTACTCTACACGTGAACTTGTTACTTCGGTGGGATTTAGTAAATATTATACCTCTATAACTTAAACGTTTCTTTGATCCTTTCCCCACCTTGAAACAGGCGTCCTGATGTGGCGAGGCTTTGGGCTCGAATCCTTTATGAACCAGTGCTATGGTAACAGTGCTGATAGGGGCAAGGGCCGTAATATGCCCGTGCACTACGGCTCTCCCGAGCTTAGCTTTGTTACTATCTCGTCTCCCCTGGGCACTCAAATGCCCCAAGGTTTGTAGATGATGGTGCTCTCAGGCCTAAATGTGTTTCCCCTTTTCCCTTGTTATGTGTGGTTATGGATCTTCTTGTGTAACATACTTCCTGCTTTCTATGTGATTGTGAATGATCAAATTATGGTTATATTCTGTTGCTCAATGCTGGGCGAATAGAAAGCCAGATTTTTTTTTAGCCAGAACGGGATTTGATTGCAAGAAATGTAATATACAAATGAAACCCATGCTTGTTTTCTAGTAGCATTTATAGCAAGTTATTTGTTAATGACATTCATTTAATTCCGAAATGCATGTTATACTTTTCCAGAGCTGAAGTTGTATATGTTTATGGTTAGATGTTCCATTTCTTTGCTTTAAATGTTCATGATTCTAACAACTGAACGGAATTGAGATTATCTAGCAGTTATGAAAAGAAGTGAATTAAATAGTGGGAATATACGTTTTTTTTTGCTTTAAGAAAATCCTTCCCGCAGTTAACATATTCGTTCGTAATAAAAAACACAATGTATATAACATACCTTGCTATATTTCTTTTAAATTAAAAAAAAACTTTGAGATGTTATTGAATTTTCACATTTTAAACCAAGACTGCGACTTTCACTCAGAAAAAGAACACACATACAGACTGTATGCTGATTACTGATATTTCAAAATTAAATTGATAATTTTAAAATTGCTTACTATGGGAAATGGCATGCTAAAAAACACACTTAGAAATATAAAACGATTTTGTGAAAACATTTATTTTAATGGAAATTTTAAAAGTTTATAATGATATGCTTCTACAATTAAATGCATGTATTGCTTGAACAATAGAATGCATGTTACGAAAGCTATAGATGATTACTAGCTCTTATTTATAAATTAAAGTGTAATTCGTTCTTTCGTTATTTGTTTATGGTATTGTTGGATTTAACATAGTTAAGGCTAGATTTACGGAGTTACAATCTAATCTTATCGTGTTCATATTCAATTAGGGTGTAGGTTTAGCATGCTAATTCTGTCGATGAACATTAGACTGTATTCGAAAATATACAATGAATGTATATGAATCTGTTAACCGTGAAAACCATTACTGAGCCTTTTCATCTTATTTTTCTTGTAACTTATTTTCTTGTTTAAATTTCTCATACCTGATTTTTATCAATTTACCTGAAATTTAGAGCAAAATCAGTCTTATTGATGATCAAATTACGAATACTATCGTAACTTAAAAAATGGAAAATACCGGTACATAATATGTGATTAATAATCATATTACATGTACATTAGAAAGAACATTGTCATTGTATATTTTCTACATTGCATACAGTTTTCATTTCTGAAAGAGAACTCCGAATAACATGTCAAGCTTTAAACAAAGTCTAGAGTATGGCTGAAGAATGTGATGAAAGCTGTGAGCTGATGGCGAGAAATCGACTTGTCAACACTGATCTTTTATCTTTAGTTGTCAACATGGTCATTCTAAGATTGCTGAAATTCAACTTTCCGTACATTCGTACATTCTATATAATATATCGATATTATTTGACAATTAAAATTAGGTTTCATATATTTTGGTATGACAGTAGATAGATAGAAACAAATAAATAAGTGACAAATTTAAGGATTTATATGGAACAAAAATGTTATTGTAATGCAATTCTTAGTGGTTGTTGTAATAGATATATATAAACATAGAGAAATATATAACATATTTGTAATAAAATGATTTTATGATGCATCAACATCTGTTAAGTTCAAACGCTAAGAAATAGAAAAAAATATACACGAAAACGTTGAGGCGTCTTGAATGAAATCTGCAAACATCATTATTAAATAATCAAGTTGAAATACTCCAATTGCTACCACAACTACAGGTATTACGGTAAACCAATCATCTGTTCGATATATCGATCTTGTCAAATCAAACCCCACTTATTAACACCCTCCCTATACTGTTATTTTAGCGTCAGGTGCTGCGTACGCCTACAAACTGGCGCAGAACGGACTGTGCGTCATTTGTTATTTCGGCGAGGGCGCGGCAAGTGAAGGAGATGCGCATGCGGCGTTGAACTTTGCCGCGACGCTCGATTGTCCTATCATCTTCTTCTGGTATGTACTTTAAAAACGGGCATTGGAAATGTCGTTTTAGGTGAAGTTAATTGTAGACAAAATAGTGATGAATTAGTTACGTATCCTAGCTATCATGTTTGCTACGTTTCAACAAGGGTTAATAGTGGTTAAGTTATTATCCCCCGTGAAAACGAGGGGATATAGGGTTGAGCTTGTCCGTCTGTCCGTCCGTCTGTCCGTCCGTCCGTCTGTCCCGCTTGATATAGGGTACTTTGTCCACGCGAGTTTGGTATGAAGGAGTTGAGCTAGAGCTTTCAAATTTCATACACGCATAAACCAAGGTCTGAAGTCGTGCCTCGTCAAGGTTTCATCTCGATCGGTTGAAAATTGTCGATTCTAGAGCACTTTAAAAATTGTCGATTTTAAACTATTTGTCAGATGCCAAGCACTTTGTCCACGCGAGTTTGGGATGAAGGAGTTAAGCTAGAGCTTTCAAATTTCATACACGCATAAACCAAGGTCTGAAGTCGTGCCTCGTCAAGGTTTCATCTCGATCGGTTGAGAATTGTCGATTCTAGAGCACTTTTAAAATTGTCGATTTTAAACTATTTGTCAGATGCCAAGCACTTTGTCCACGCGAGTTTGGGATGAAGGAGTTAAGCTAGAGCTTTCAAATTTTATACACGCATAAACCAAGGTCTGAAGTCGTGCCTCGTCAAAGTATCATCTCGATCGGTTGAAAATTGTCGATTCTAGAGCACTTTAAAAATTGTCGATTTTAAACGTTTTGTCAGATGCCAAGCACTTTGTTCACGCGAGTTTGGGATGAAGGAGTTGAGCTAGAGCTGTCAAATTTTATACACGCATAAACCAAGGTCTGAAGTCGTGCCTCGTCAAAGTTTCATCTCGATCGGTTGAAAATTGTCGATTCTGGAGCAATTTAAAAATTGTCGATTTTAATCATTTTTACAGATGTCAAGCTCTTTGTGCAGGCGAGTTTGGTATGAAGCAATTAAGCTATACCTTTCAAATTTTATTCTCGTATAAACTGAGGTCTGAAGTCGTGCCTCGTTAAGGTTGTATCTGGATCGGTTGAAAATTGTCGATTCTGGAACACTTTGAAAATTGTCGGTTTTAACATTTTCACCCGATGTTAAGTAGGCCTACATGTGCACGCGAGTTTAGTATGAAGGAATTGAGCGAGAGATTTTTTTTTATTTAATACACATATAAACCAAGGTCTGCAGTCGTGCCTGGTCATGGTGTCATCTTGATCGGTTGAAAATTGTCGAAAATAGTTCGTCATTTCCAAAGTTAATTTTAGTAAAAACTGACCATCCTGCATATACGCATTGTTCAAGTTCACGGGGATCCAAGGTCACTGACCTTCTAGTTTTAGTTGATTAAAAATATATTTATTTGAGTTGAATGAAATTATATTAAATCAAATATATTATTAATTTCAGTCGAAACAATGGCTACGCAATCTCTACACCAACGAAAGATCAATACCGCGGTGACGGAATAGGTAAATATCATTCATATTCACATACCGGTACATGTATTGGTATAACATTTGTTATGCCCATATCCCAAACTATGCACTTTGGCAACCATATTCACTTTATGAAAACAAACACATAAAAATACGTGACATTTGGAATGAGAATTTTTCTTTTGGTCAATATTGTTAAATGTTAAACTTATTCGTAACACTGCCAGTCGAGGTCCAATATCACGACATTATGCTTAAGTAAAACCTTCTGTTTCTCACACATCTTAAAAATTAAAATGTTATGGCATCTATACGATGAATCCCAAATATGACTTCGGTAGGTTTTAAGATATTATTGTAAGTATCCTATATGCAATTATTGTCTTCCTTTCACAGCATCTCGGGGCAGCGGTTACGGAATGGCGACGATCCGCGTGGATGGCAACGATGTCTTCGCAGTGTACAATGCTACGAAAGCGGCGCGTGATTTGGCCGTCACGCAAAACAGACCCGTGCTTCTGGAGGCCATGACTTACAGGTAACAATCGCTCCTCTAGGATGTACATAAAGTGTTATATTGATATACTTGTTACGAAATCAAGGATTAATCATGATTAGATTAATCGCTTGTGACAGGCGTAAAATGTTAAAATGTGTATATTTTCAAAGACATATAAATTGCTTCAGTTACCCTTCTCATGGATCCATATATGTTGAAACATAAATAGAAGGACATGTACTTCACATTTATATAAATTGTATCTAAAGCAATCTTAAAATGCATGTATTTGTTCTTTACCATATCCCCAAACCCCTTTTTAGGATCGGCCACCACAGCACGTCGGACGACAGTTCGGCCTATCGCTCGGTGGACGAGGTGTCCTACTGGGACAAAGAGGACCACCCGATCGCCCGCCTGCGCTTCTACATGATCAGCCAGGGCTACTGGGATGAGGCCCGCGAGAAGAACTGGATGAAGGAGGCCAGGAAAGAGGTGCGTGGTTTTGAATGATATTTGTTATAGCGAGGTTTCCTACTGGGACAAGGAGGACCACCCGATCGCCCGTCTGCGCTTCTACATGATCAGCCAGGGCTACTGGGATGAGGCCCGCGAGAAGAACTGGATGAAGGAGGCCAGGAAAGAGGTGAAGGATTTTAAATGGTATTTTTCAAAAGGAAGTTCCGAGAAATTTTGCAAAGGGTGATATTAAAATAATATTTGCGGGATGGGAAAAGATCAAATTGCAATTACGTTAATCGTCTGAACGCTCGTCAAATCTCCAGCCTCCAGCAAATACCCTGTGTCAGGTTTGAACTCGGAACCTTGAGAAAATTAGGCGATCATTCTACCACCGTTCCTCTGGTTATGGTTGTTAAGAGAAAAGCAGTAAGAGATTATGGGTATTGCACTCTATGTAAGACAACTTCAATATTTGAGCAAGAAAATATGTTGTAGTAAAAACTATACGTGGCTAAATATTAAAACACTTTCTTTATTAAAACTTTGTAAGGTTTTGGAAGCATTCCAAAAGGCAGAGAAGAAGAAAAAACCGAACGTCGAGAATCTGTTTACTGATGTCTACAAGGAGTTTCCGCCACATCTGCAAAAACAGATGCAAGAGATGAAAGAGCATGTGAACAAGTACAAAGAACATTATCCCCTTAGCGCCTATGAGCCATGGAAGGAATAAGTGCAACGCCATAATGTTTGCATGATGAAACCGCATTCAATCTTATTCCTAAAGTTTCATCTGTAAGATTTGGACGGTGAAAAGTTCATAAATATATCGTAATTCTAAAAAAGATGTTTTATTTACTAATCAGGATGATAATTTGTTATGTTGTGATAAGAACACTAAATTCGCAAATGTTACTTAATATATTGTATTGGACCAAGTTAATGTAATCATGCCAAAATACGTTTGATGATTTGTAGCTTTTTCCATAGCTTATGTTAAATTCGCTATAATTTGTTGTCTCTCACTCTAGCCTTCTTGGTTTTCAGTTACGAAAAAATATGGTATGAATTTCAGTATTTTAAGAAAATTCAATGTTACTGACTGCTATAAACAATTTTTGAGTTTTAACAGAACTATCTTACTGTCTGTTTCGAATTTAGCATTTTATGCATAATAAAGAGGACTTTTGAATCACTCAGGCTCATACAACAAGTAAATCGCTGGTCAAAGAATAGATAAACGGCAGCCGAATGTTATTCAAATAAAGGAACAATTGCAATCGCGATGTGCATTGCTTTTATGTTTATTTTTCCAAAACGCTTTCAATTGAGTTCCATAAAATTCAAGCACGTAAGTATTCCATAAATTTTGCCAAGAATCGAACTGAGTTGTAGTTTGTAATAAAAAAAAAGGTTTTGAGCATTAATCGGCATATTCAAAATGATAATTTTGCTTTGAGGTAAATATACATGGCATCAATATTTTTGCTTGCGCATGGACTTAATTATGAAGTTGCATATCATAAGTTATATTTAAGGAATTTCTAATCACATGCATTTGTACAGCTATTAACAGTATTAATTTAATGTAGGCTATATCCAGCTTCTCATCCATGCTTCGTTTAGACGGTAGATTTGAAATATAGGTATCGCGTTTTCGAAAGGCGACAAATCTGTACTTTTTTCTTCGCTCCCTGCCCATCTATTGCAATTAATTTAATTGATTTGAAGAGTCCTTTGCGAGTTTGCTTTAAAAGGATGTTTATTCTTAGACATGCAAAAAATCTTAATTCAATGGTTTGCTTATCTGCTAAGGGTCTACAGCTGTTGTTGCGATTATGTGTACAAAAAGAACATAATTGTTTAGTATTTTCTTCTTTCTATGGCAGCTTTTTGGATCAGTTGGCTTAATTAAATAAGAATAAAAGGTTATTACAATTATGTAATTCTCGGTACTGAAAAGGTAATTTCTATTAATGGAGAAATAAAGAATAGCAGAAATACGTATTTTTCTTTTATTCGAAATATACATGTTAGTCATATAAATAAATCAATCAACAATATTGGATAACATTCTATGTTCCTTGTGAAACCTACTTAATTTAACAACGAAGTGATCCATGCATATATTCAATAACGATTATATTTATATCTATGTTTTTATTTAGTAACAATAATGATAATATGATTCTAAGGATAATGTTCCACAACTTCCAAAACTCCGACGAACACCAAGACCCAGGTTTTTCCTTTAACAAATAAATGCAATAAAGTATAAATTGACTAGATTCACCCAAGCTTCCAACAACATCACAAGTATGAACACTTATCGTGTAAAGTTGTCCAAATGCCGGAATAATCTTTGGTACTTAGAGATTGAAGCGTCCGTCTTGTCGCTGTTGCTACACTATCTTTCCCTTTTGTTAGTTCAATAAAATGACAAATGAGTGCGTTGAAATCCACTCCATGATTTGAGGATCGGTCCTTGCAACTTAAAAGTAAAAATCAAATTATTACCCACTTATATATATAATTTGTACATCGAGTAGTACAACACGTTTCTCAATGCTCACAACATTTAGGAATTCAACGACGCCACATTTCGCAAAAAAAACAACAATAGAATGTTATTCCGATTATTCAATTTTATTTAGTTATGAGAAATAATATTTACTGACCGGTATTGCAGCTTTCGATTTCGATCAAACTCAGGAATGAGATAATTGGCAGTGTTGATTAAATACTGAATGTAATCTTTGTACAATGAAAAATACTTCCGAGATGCATCTCTCAGCGGCTGAACACAACTTGTTTGATACAGTTTTCTGGAAATAAACAATATATATTACCGTAATTACCGGTATATAACCCGCGGGTTATACACCGATTTTACAAACAAAACACCCGGGTGCGGGAAATACAGCGATTTTAAACACATAAAACGCTCGATTTCGGATTTTCATGATAAATAGGGTTCAAAATTGTAATAATTAATCGATACCATATCGGTTAAAATCTTTAATTTAGCCTTTTACTATTTCTTTACAGACGTTATAAGACAAGACATAATTACTATCAGCATATACAAAGCTTTGGAATGGGGTTATAGGTAAAACTTTACAATTTCCGGAAAATGATAAATTTAGGGTGCGGGTTATACACCGGCGCGGGTTATACACCGGATTTCAAAACATAATTCTTGATTTCCATGGGGTGCGGGTTATACACCGGTGCGGGTTATACACCGGTAATTACGGTACACAATACATATTCGGTGAACATATTAGAGCCTCATACATAACCTTATATAATGATTCATTTTATGAAATCATACATTCACCAGAGAGTGTATCAAATATCTGCGACATATTGATTATTGCCATATATTACCCTATAAATGCTAATGCTAAGCATTGCATTTCAAAATAGATAAATGTGTAATAGTCATTTATAAATCACATAAAAGCAAATGCCATCTTATTTTTTTTTATCATTGATAAAACTACATACATTCGAATATCTATCGGTTGTTTAAAGAACCAATTTAGCACCCATTGCTGTGCGTCAGCGATCGTAGATAGGCTTAATCCAGACACATTAAGCATGACTACTTCAGCTGCGGTTCCTAGACTTGTCAGCAGTATCAGCTGGAATCATATACAATTCAGTTATGTGTATTTGTAGATTTATCATTGCCTAGATGTTATAGAAATGTGATTGATGTACAGTTAAGTCACATGAGTATTAAGTATAAGTAATAACACTACTCAATATTTGATGAAATAGTAACAAAGAAACATGCAATTTTGCTCATAGGTTATTTGACGAAAGGGCCAAATAAACAAATACGAAGCTATTTATAGGAGTTTAATAGCGATATATTTAAACATAAACTGTACCGATTGAAACATACATAAATAATTGGATAAGACTCTTACCTTACTTTCCTTGCCAATGAGCAGATTTCGAAGTTTCTTTTCAATCATAACTCTACATCTGAAATATGGTTATATTTTTACACATTTAAAACTCGACATAACATGCTTTGGAGATTTCGGATTAAACCCATTAATTTCTATGACATAAGATTGCAGAGTTGAGGTAGTCTAAAGCAAATTTTTGTATGACATGTGATTGCATAATTGATGTAGTTAAAAGACACTTAAATTCTTATGTGAAAGGAAGACTGGTCAGAAAACCATAAGAGCCAGCTAAGAAACAACACCAAGTTTTAAAGCGAATCGATATACAGGTAGGTACTTAACCATGCAAACAAACTTAATTACATGTATTTTATTTCGAGGAGTCCCGCCTTGTTTTTCATTGACAAACCCAACAAAACTTTATTTAGTTTTTATGATGACAAAATATTAGATTTTTGGTGATGCGTCTAGCAAAATAGGCAATGTCTAACAAAAATTGGTGAAACAAAAATAATATCATGCTAAGTTACTTAAGCTGACGTCCTTCTGGTAGTTGTTGGTAGCAGATTACTTGTTTCAAAAGAATGCGCACTTGGACCAAATTGGCATTGAGTCTCTCTGTAGAAGGTTCCTGCGGTTAAAAGAAGTATTAACATTGAGGTATTTACAGTAATATTCACAAAAATTATTATACATGTATATGATGGAACCTTAGGACACGTAATGTATCCTAAAAACATAGGCTCTGGTTCAAATCATGATTCCAATCTTTAGAAATGACTTATTCGGTATCAAACGTCAATAAATACACATTGTACACTACAAATTGAGTCACTTAAACTTTATTTATAGCCTATACCATAGTATATTAAATCAATATTTGAATATTGGTTTGATATATTACAATGTTTACCTCTGCAGTATAAATTGGCGATCCATCAGCGTCTACTGTAATATTGAGATAACCAGTTACAAAATCTGGACTGTATTCATTTGATTTTAGCGCCTAAAATGCAAAAGAGCTCAATACTTAAGGCTATCAAAATACGATGTGAATATGAAATAATACTTTTTGTGAAAAAAAAGTCACAAACACAAATACATATTATAATTAATATTAAATCTTAGGTACTTACATCGATTAAATGCTTGGTTGCAAATCGGATACTCCGCAATCCTGTCTGCTTTTCATCAACTCCCCATGGTAACTCAATTATTTCATTCAAGTATTGATTCAATTCGTTTTGGTATGGTTTACCGACAGATTGCTTGTAAATCTACAAAATATGCCAGTCAGTCAGTGTTATATGTACCATAATGCATGATGTACATTAACGGACAATTGAATAAGGCAGTTCTTAAATCATAAACACTGTCAATGTCTCGTTATCAAAGGTTTCTTATGAATACAAATTAAATAATCCGGTTTTACCTCTTCACAGTACTTTGCCCATTGAAACGCATTTTCTACGTCATCTTTAGCCCAACCAGCAACATCGATTCCAGACGCTGTCTGAAGAATGTCAAAATAAGTATAGATGTTCTTCAAAACTTGTTTCAGTGCAGACATCGACTTAAATATGCAGCAATGCACAATCACATTATCTACAAAAGAATATGATAGTTATATCTACAAAAGAATATGATAGTTATATGAATACAAATACAGCACAAACAAGTAGAGGGCAGTGGTTGCATCTTTGTCGTATTTTATAATACATGTAATAAATTAACTATGATTAGTTTACACTAGTGACGTCATTCCTTTGTATTCAGAGTACATTATTTTTTGTAATGTACTACTAGGAGTCCATTATTTAAAATAATGGACACCTAGTA
>LQRL01098391.1:10181-20322 GCA_001703475.1 Hydroides elegans
TCGAAAGCAACTAGCTTTTTTTTGTTTTTGTTTGTTTTGGTTATCCATGAGAAACAAAACCTAGTTCAGTATAGCAACTATCTATATAGTGAGTGATATGATATAAAGTTTAAGTGCGATAGGGTATGGCTACACGGGAAGCTGTTTTTGAGGCTCACCCCAAAAATATAATCCCGATTATAATTAGTTCGTTATGGGTACCTTAAAAATAAAATACTAGCATTTTCAAAAGCAACTAGATTTTTGGGATTCTCCATAAGAAATACATGAAAAAGGATTCTCCATAAGAAATACATGAAATAGAAAAACGTTATGTTAAGGAGAAAAAGCTAAACAATTTCCCGTGTTGCCAACCCCTTTTAACAACATGTATATAGCAATTAGCAATTTTATGTATATATAACCAGTATAACCTGTATAGCTTATCCCTACCTTTAGCGACGTTTGACCCGCAACGGCCCCTCCATGTTTGCCACCGACATCCGCATGACGTCTCATCGCCCTTAGCGCATCCTCTCCAAAACACAACCTTTCATTATCCGACGCAAAATGAACCGACGGCTGCTTCCCGGATATACAATGGGCGCTTTTGAATTCGGAGCGCTTTCGGATGACGCGGTTTTTATGACGTAGCATATAGGCGTAACCGTGGTGTGAGGAACCGAAGTCTATAGAGATAGAGGCGTAGTTTCGGTTTCTTAACGTGTATATTCCCATCAGAATGATACAACAAAGTACTATGAAACCACTTATGATATACCAAATTATTGACGCCAAATATTCAAAAAGTGAATTGAACCAATTGTCTGTTGATTCCTCTTGTGGATCACTGAAGTTGATATCGTTGTTATTAGAATCTGTTTCTCCGGATGGGGTTTCGTTCGTGATATCCGTTGTGTTATTGTCCGTTACGTTGTTGATGTAGGCTGGTTCAGTTTCAGTTTCATTTATTTTATCGGGTGGAATTTCGGTTTCCGCATCATTGTCATCGCCATTAGATTGAGTCGCATCGTCCGTATCGTCCCGATAAAAACATTGCGTCGGATTGAACAAGTACGAAATAGGCCATGGAATATAATCCAAAGCGCTACCCCGTTCTGCGTACGTAGTTGTGTTATCAGTGTCTTTTGCAATGGGAACGTGACAATATATGCCAGCGAGCGAATACGGGGTGTGCAATCCATCAGATATGATTACCTCCAAAGGATTATGAGCTAGTGTTAGCGTTATATCACCGGTACAGTTATTATCGGTAATCCATTGACTTGTGGAATTGAATATGGACATGGGGACTAACTGGTGTCCATAACCATGTCCAGAATAGATAGACTCCAGCACGTTTTCTGTTCTAGACTCCAGTACCACTTCTCCCTTATCGCAACGGCTTTGGCCAGGTACGAATAGTTGGTTTATCAGATTATCTGGCAATTTATTGGTGTCGTTCACCGCATCTATTTGAAGGACTTCCGCTGGTAAACTCTCATTAAATGGCACATTTAGTACTTCATATGGATTCTGGTACCTCACAAAACAATATTCCTGTGGCTTATAAGCCCAACCGTCGCGACAATAGAGACTTTCATATGACAATTGAGTTTCGTTCCTGATCTGTCCATTAGTAATTTTGCTTGCATCCTTAGAATAGGATATATCATCAAAAGCGATCGTTCCATTACCTACAATGCTTAATAGATTATAGGCATAGCAAAAGTCGTGTTCGAATGATAAATCATAATGTGTCACAACCAATGAGCCATTCCGGCAATAAGATGTATTTTGCGGCATAGAAATGTTTAGAGAACTAAATTTTCTCATTCTTGGTATCCATATGCGTGGGGTTTTATTCAGCCCTCGATACATGTCCTGTTGGTATCTATAAAAATCCTCATCGTCTAGATAACTTATGAGATTATTCCATTGACAATAATCATAATCATAAACCGGCTTCAGACATTGCTGTAAATGCAGCATGTAAAGGACGACGGAATATGAAATGAATATAAATGGTGGTAAAGCTTTCAGAACAGCCACATGATTACTATTATCAGAACTCAACAATTCCAATATGCTAAGTACAACATGAACTGCCCAAGTTATCCCCTTCATTTTTGATCGATTTTAATTAAACTTTTATGCATAATTGCCTTCGATATATATGACTGTTTTTGGCTTTGCTATATCCACTTCTGAATAAATGTAGACTATAACCATTGACTTAAGTATCGAGTTTGGCCTGCATTTAAACATATATAGGTATATCAACACAGTTACTGATCTCACATATACATGTATGTTGGGTTATTTTATTGATCTTATGCACACCGGTAATAATTACATAGCAAAAAGAAACCACACATTTATTTTTAGCTTTATGAATCATTGTGTGTTTTACTGCAGGCAATAATTCAATAATCGTTGTGTCTATATTTTTAAGCTGAAGAAATGATATAGGTCTTAACATATTTTGATTTCAGCATTTATGTGAAACATACATCAACATGGAAAGGGAAATTGAAAGTACTACATGTACATGTATATAACGTCCTCTGAAATTCAATTACCCTCCTCATAAATTTGATAAAGGCCTAGGACTTAAAATATGATTTGTTTTCGAGTATCGAAATATTGCAAAATATAATTGAAAACAAAAAAGCGAAACGAAAAAAACTAGCTTTGTCTCCTGGACCTCAATAATATCAATATATAAATGAAATATAACTAAAATGTATTTTTTTCTCAAGGAAAAACATCAATATATTATCAAACGCGATAATTGAGGGTTGAAAATCATCAATTTTGATTAAAATTGAAACATGTAAATTCAAGTTTATTGTAACAACATATACAGAACAATTCAAACAGAAAAATATTCCATGTTAGCCAGATAATTGAAAGCAGCATAGCATTATGTTAAAAAAAACACATGAAAACATAAAAATGCATAAGAATAATCCCATAACGAAATACAAAAAGCGTATAAATGCGTAACGTACTAACTAAAATACATTTATTGAACATAAATATACAAGAGATTGCTCATTTACTTTCATTCAAATTCTCCGCATACACAAAATCAGTCATATTAGAATTCATATTATATTAAATCTTATTCTTCATAATTGCTTATTCTTAATGTACTTTCATACCCTTACCTTACAGGTTGAAGTTCAATTATATATTGCATATCTCATCCGCCAGATTGATATATAAATTGAACTAGTATATTGTACAATAATTAGTTTGAATGCAACATGATTACAAACATGTACATTACTTTATTTTACAATTATTATTTTTATTCTCGATAGTGTATGATGTTTTTACATTTTATTTTCATTTCAATTCAATATTAAATATCATATTTAATTACTTTAGAGATGGATCTAAAATGTATATATAAATATATACATTACTTTTTAAATGTATATATAAACCTATACATTACTTTTTTTACAATTATTAGTTTTATTCTCGATAGTGTATGATGTTTTTACATTTTATTTTCATTTCAATTCAATATCAAATATCATATTTAATTACTTTAGAGATGGATCTTAAATGTATATATAAATGTTTATTATTATGTATATCTCCGTCGACTATACCATGAATGTAAGGATTACCTGGTACATCTTGCACAATGATCTCAAATCCCGTAATGCGCACATTTTGACCGATGAACGTAAGGCTGAGTGAATCCGTTGCACCGATGCCGTGAGGCGGGAAAGTGAAGGAGATTGTTTCGAATTCATCTGCGTTTGCTGAGGTTTGAATGGTCTAAAAAAAAAAGAAATACATATTTGTTAAATTCGGGTTCAATAAAAGTCTTATTATAAATAATGTTTCTTTGTTTTTGTTACCTTAACATACTAGCAACACTATTTGTTGAATTGAATATTTTAAAATATTGATAGGCGTTCTTGAGTTTTATTTATATAAAAAATACAGTCTTTAGTTAGGTTAAAAATATCAATAACTTATAAATTCCCTTTACTCCTCTATATTACAATTGATTGTACCAACATAATATCAATGCTTATCATAAATAAATGTAGACACTATATTGCAATCAAGCTTATATCTATATCGAAATTTCATTATCCAAAGATATTATAAATAATGAGAAAAAATGAGAATGCACTCACTATTCACAGCACCAAATATCTTTAACTTACCAACCTGATCAAGATCTGAGTGGGAACCATTTATTAGCAACTGAACTTCTTCCGTATTCATTACAGATATAGTCACGTTGAGTACGATTTCCATGCGATCAAATTGAATATTTAATGTATTGGATCCTGAAGCATTATCTGGGAGAGCAACCTGTAGAAGAAAAAGTGTTATGAAGTCAATTTTCATCATTTAACAGAATTCAAGTGATGCATACGGGCCATTTTTTTATGATGATGATAATAACAACAATGAAAATATATAGAACATTTCTCAAACTATAATTTATAGTCAACGAAATACGTTAAACTAATTATAATCAAACTTCAATGGGGATGACCTTGTAGATCCCTTGAACCCTTAATTATCACCACTATACACAACTGTAAAATCTATAAATCCTTATTAAAACATTTAATTGAATAATATAACTGAATGAAATAACTCACATTTAATCCAAAGCTGGAGAACAGCCATTCAGGATGAGGTATGTCATCTGGTACTGAGACCTGCATTGGAAATACTGGATACGGTGAGGTGCGAGGTGATGGACAGTCGGCTAAAAGAACAAAATTGGGATCCTTCTGACATACATGTTCTAACAACTTTCTGATGTGAAAACTAATAAATCTAAATGAACCGAGGGTCATAAAGATCTACAATCGTCATTAACACAATAAAATCCGTTTTTAACTTGACATTGTACGAGCGTGTGAGTGCGCAAGCGTGTAAAAACATTCCAGCGTATGGTAACGTGAAAGCATGTGAGGGCGAGCAATAGAATGTAGGCATTGACAAATACGTGTATGAACATGAAGCGTGCGCGGGGCTGTAAAATTATAAACGGGTGTTTACTTTGTGACGCGACGGACTGACCAAATCATAATATCATTTTGTAATTACATCGTCTTGCAGAGAGGAAATCTTGCCTTGTGATGCATTCTTTCTATATCATTCAATCCACGGAACACTTCCAAGTAACGGAAACTATCCCTACAATCAAATGTTTCAGCTGAGTAGCAAATAACTTTAAGCGTGCTACACATTCTGCCTATTTGAGTCGGGCGCTATATAGCACATATATTGTCACTCTGGGTCATATTAATAATACATTTCTATATTTGTCAATGCTTTTCATTGTACAGCACTTCCTACCATCGCTCCAGCATTCTTCCGCCTCCTCGCCCAAACCATCACATGTCACGTGATCCCAACAAAGCGGATGTTGACATTGGCGTGTGCGCATGCGCGTTCCGCTTGAGCAGCGGGCGGTGCATTGCGACCAGGGGCTGTAGTCGCTCCACCACGCGGCGTCTTAAATGGTATGGTTTATATAGTATAATAACTGCACCATATATTTTATAGAATAGAAATCAATCAATGAGTGGTGCATTACAGACAGGGGCTACAGTCACTCCACCAGGCTCTATCTGGAAGGGTTACCGAAAGAGTTTTAATATTTTTTAAAAGAAAAAGCGAAAATAAATATTAAAAAAAAAGATAGTAAGAATCTCTTATAATGAATATTCGTTACACTTTCGAACTACTATGAATTTATATAAAAAACAACAAAGATGATAAAACCAAAAAGGTTTCGCGAAGCAGTTATTTCTTGATTTATCAGCATATGGATTATAAATCTGATCTCATGTATTACCTCCCTCAACAAGACATGGTTCCGTGTGGATCGGTAACCCCTCGCAACCAGTCAGATCCCAGCAAACTGGTTCCTCACAGCTTCTCTCTCGCCACCTGAATCCGTCCCCACATGACACAGAGCAGCCGCTCCAGGGCCCGTATTCACTCCAATGGCCGGGATCTGATTTGATTGGGTAAAAGGCGCTTGATTAATGTATATCATTTTTTGTATACATATAATGTTACATGGAAAGTGAAACATCAGGGCAATGGATGGTTAACTCGGGCTACTATTTTCCGAAACAAATCTCGGTATATGAATAGAGAAAAAATCTCAACATTGCTTTCAATTTTAGGGCAGCTTTTCTTTTATAAAGAATAAACACATGCACAAATATGACATTGGTCTTATACGTTTTTATAACAAACCGTAAAGTTACTTAATAATTTTTTTTTTTTTTCATGACTAAATTTGATTCAAATTTTCTTAAGTGTTTCCTTAAGGGGCCTTTTGATATAAAAAAAAAACACACAAAACATTAGTAAGTCTTCGTAGATTTGATTAGAAACTAAATTAATAGATGTTCATCCATTCGCACAATATACCTCCTTCGACATGACACTCCACCTCCTCCACACCAGAGCCTCCTTCATAACCCTCACACTCCTCCCCATTCCAACACGACGGGTAGTCACATGACCGCGCTCTAGTCTGAGTACCAGTGCCACACAGCGCTGAACAGTTGGACCATTCGGTGGACCATTGGCCCCAAGTTGCTGGGTCTAGTATATATGAAAATAACCAATCTTGAAATTGAAAGCACTATAGAAGAGCAACTTCTGTTTTACAATATATGTTTTTATTTAAATATTTTCTGTGGGGTTTAATGATAGAAGAATGACATGCAAATAAAGTATGCTGCAATAGCGGTAAGGTATTTGAATTATGTGAATAATTTCAAATGCATATTAGTGCACCAAGCGCCCAACGCAGCAAAACTTCTTGAGCGTCTACTTTTGCCGTTTATTTCTTGTGCATGATTTTGTTTTCAATACAATGTTTTACATTTCTAAATATTGGGAGAGCGTTGACTGACAGATGAAAATTAAGTTGAGGAAATTATGTTTATTTATAATTATCTTACCTCCTGTTCGCCAGCACGGTTCGGTTGCCATGGCGTCTCCAGGACACGTGACATTATTCCAACATGGCGGCTCGAGACAGGTGCGCTCGCGTTGCCTCGTTCCCACTCCGCAGCTTACGGAACATGTGCTCCAGGGCCCGTATTCTGTCCATGTTGCATTATCTGAATTGTTATAATTGAAATATCAAATACACTGATGTTTTTTAATGAATAAACAATATAATGCAATCATTTTTCAATGGCGCCTTTGGTAAATCATAACGGTGCCAAACAACTAATTCTAGATTAAAAGACTACGACTGCCGAATTCATTGCCGACTGCAAGCAACGCTCAAGAATCTCTCTCTCTCTCTCTCTCTCTCTCTCTCTCTCTCTTTGCTACAGACCAACACCGCGACCTGCAATCTTCTATTGCAGAATCCGATTTCTTTAAAACACATTACCATACATACCCCCATCTATAAAACACGAGTCGATCAGTTCCTCCTCCCCGTCACAATCATATCCGTCCCAGCAATCCGGTCTCAGACACACTCTTGTTTGCGTCCGAGTGCCCTCACCGCATGTTGCTGAGCAACTGGACCAGTCGCTATAGTTACCCCAAGAGGATGATACTTTAGAAAGAAATAAGACAAATATATCGAATTTGTTTTTAGATGGACGCTATATCTTCTCATAATAAACGCTTTTAATTCCACAAAAAAACATAAAATATGACAACTGCACTGCATTGAATGTGTATTCAAATGGACCAGATGTTTAAGTTATCTTATAAGGCTCGCGTGTTGGATCTAAATATAATCAATCAGATGTTTAACATTATGTACGAATTTTTCATAATGAATTTTACTGTTGAAGTCTTTCATCCATGCAGGAAAAAAAAACTCAAATTAAAAAATATATATCTAGTCCATTGGATGTATCGTATCAAGTGAGAACATTAAGTTATTCTGTCTAATGTCTAATGCAATACAAATTTAAGAACAAAGTACTATTAAATCCTATTAGTTCGATATTCCCGATTGGATGTCGCACCCACCTCCTTCCACGTGGCAAATTTGTGACGTCACATTGAACCCTTCACATTCGACGCCATTCCAACACTCGGGTCGAATACATGATCTCGTGCGATCTCGAATTCCCACGCCACAGGTCACCGAACATGAGGTCCAGTTGGTGTAGTCACCCCAGTAAGACGGGTCTATGAACATAAATTGAAAGGATCGACGGCTGCATTAAATAGTGTTGGATTTTGACGGTGTGATGGGAATGTGTTATTTTTGGTGATAAACATGTATAAATGCACATGTATATATTTCCAAATCGACGAGGGTAGTACGTATCACATCAAACTATCTTACAACGTTAAAATTCTAAAATCGAAGTCTCGTGCGATCTCGAATTTCCACGCTGCATGTCACCAAACAATCCCTGCGACTGGTGAAGTCGTCCCAGTAGGATAAATCTGCAAAAAAGTTGATAAAACAAAACATGCGGGGATTGCGCGCGGCCAAATATTTAGATATGATACCAACACATAAATGGTATTCTATCGGTGTCAGCAGTTGAATATTATTTTAGATCCACATTGTAAAAAGATATGTTTCTGACCAACCTCCCTTCAATTCAAGCAAATCAGTACTGGGTGAGGGTGCCTCAACAGGGCATTCTGTATAGTTACGAATAAACATTTCTCTAACTATGCAATTTGGATACCTGAGAGTAAAGGAAATCGAAATTGATAATCAGAAAAATTAACTAATCCTGAAACAGATGATATTCTTCATTATGCGAAAAAAAACGATGATATCCAGGACAGGTAAGATTTGTGTGAAACGATGCAAAACCACACGCGCGCGTTGGATTAATGTCATTCGTAAGTTCGATTTCGTCGCGACTGTGAGCAAAAGCTCTTTCTTTGCCTGGAAGGACGACGATGTTAAGAATACGTCCATATGCGATCAAAATACGGCGATCATTGGACGTTTTTCGCCGCCTTGCAGATTGGGGTGGGTAATAATGTGACAAGTCGTAGTGACGGACACTTACCATGTTTACCGCATAAATTGAAATAAGAGGTAAAAAATATAAAGTGTTTTCCTTTTGACATAAAATAATATTACAGAGTCGTGAAGTGTAAATGACTGATTTCACCGCATATACATGTAAGTATTTTATAGCATATAGTCATTTAAATATAACAAAGACATTGTTAAACCTTAAGATATTCTCATAAATATGTTATCAAAAGGTTATTATAACAATTTTATCATAAGCATACCAATGAAAGTTTTAATAAAATAATGTTTCTGAATATAATTCAAAGGATTTTTATGTGATAACCATGCATTTTCATTGTTATGATGATATATACTGCGCTTTCTATAAACAGCCCTTATTTAAAATTATGTTTCTTTTATATATAGGACATAATATGCAACATGGATTTCGCTCGCAACTTTCTCAAATTTTACATCACATTACCTACCGACTGGTTACCAGCAGACAATTTCTACAAGGTAACATATTGCTTATTTATCGTATTTAGTATATAAATGTCCTAAAACCGATTTGAAACAACACTCATAACTTTGATATTTTTTATAATAAATGAAAACATCTTTTTAAACCATTTTTATTAAGGGTGGCTTTAAAGAAAATGTACATTTTGATTTTGTTTTTCGTTTTTAGGTTGAAAACATCATAAACAAACCAGAGCAGAATGAACATACTTTCGATCGTTTCGATGCCCCTGATATTGACCATATGCATGTGAGTATAATCTTGTTTTCTTCCGCTCGCTGTCCATATAATTTTGTTATGATACACTGGGAATGGATGTTTTAAAGGCGTCATACAAGGGTAAGATGGCATAATCATTTACATACATACAACTATAGTTATAAATAAATTTACCCTTTTTAAATAATAATATTATAGTTCTTTAACAAAATTGTGGTTTCCACACCACAACTTTATACTGATATCCAACATTACAGTGCCGTTGAGTTACAACCAATACCGTGTTTATTCAAACATATAACTTCTCGCTAAGAAAGGATCATGTGCGATATCGTGGAATTTCCGCTCCCTTTCGATTTGCATGAAATTTGGTTATGTTATTATATTACATTTAAATAATAAAATAGTAAATTTTCATTGGAAACAAACGAACAGTTTTTTCG
>LQRL01098398.1:9087-30449 GCA_001703475.1 Hydroides elegans
CATAGGCACTAATTCACTAAATATCTTTCATTAAGGCACTAATTCACTAAATATCTTTCATTAAGGAATGTTATTAAAGAATCTTAACTAAAAAATCATTTAGAATGATCCTCCCGCCAACCCCCACCCTAACACCCATACTAGGATATTTTGAGTTATTGATTCTTGAAAAATGATATTATGTTGTGTAAAATTACTATATAAAACACCAAGTAAAAAAACTTTACTTGAAGTATAGTATACTTCACATATACTCTTCAGACTGTGATTTACCAGACTGCGACAAAGGACAACCTTGGCCAATTTTGGCCGAGTCGACTTTTTGCAGATGTTACACCTTGTTACATTTATGTTTATTATATTACTTATACTGTATACAAAGTGGTTTGTTTTGCCACGTGACGAATGCCTTTGTTTTGTAAACAAACGAGTAAACTACGCAGATCTACCTTGCCAAGAAAGGTCACCATCGATTGATTGATAAAGTTTGCACATCAATCACAAGTGGGCACCCACACAACTGGCGCAATAATTGCACTATGCTGTAATACCGTTGTTGTTGAAGGTATTTTACATTGTACAGTGAACAACTATGTGAAGCTACTGTTTTTCAATTTTGAAAAATGAATCTTATGAAATTCCAGGTCGGGATCCAGCCAATTTGATAAACTTTATTCAAATTCAGATTAGTGGAATAGACATAGACTAGCTGTACACGTGAAAGCACATAAAATTACAAATCAAAATGATGATTATGACGTTTATATTTCACTATGCAAATAAATAACAAGTGTCCTCTAAATTATCTTAATAAATGAAAACAACTGACGATTAAGTATACATAGATAAATTGTTGATCATCTTGCTTAAGAAAAAATATCAGTAACTCATGTAGTAGAATAAGATGCAGATAAGTTAACATCGTTCGCAGTCTAAATTGTGCCCCTGAAATTATTTGGCCATGTTTTCAACCAGCTGATACAAGGTTAGTACATATGTTTTATCTTAACCTCCCATTGTGGAATGTACTGCAAACCTATTAAATAATTATGTAACAAAGCACAACAAAACACAAGCGCACAACATTTTATTCGCATTTTGGAAGGTTTGTTATAGTTTGTCGAGAAGACCACTATGAAATTTATTGGTGTAAGTTAAAAGCAGAGATATCCTAATGCACCTTTGGTAATTTGTTAGTTCATGTTAATTTTAACAAGGAACAAAGCTGTACTGTAATTATTATGATTGTTTTATGGAAGGGGCTTGGCCAAACGGTCTGCTCATTAATTTGCTTTTTGGTATAGTGTCCACAAAATCTCAGATTTAGCATGATGAAATGATCTTAACCATAACAAACAAAAACATAATTTATTTTATGATATTGTTGATGTTGTAATGGATTAGATCATTTAATGATGAAGGCTCGTAATTCAGAGAATGTGAAAACCGTCGGTCCGGGACCGACAAATAATCGGCCGGACCAACAACATTTTTAACGTGTCGGTCCGGCTGACCGACAAAAAATTGCCTATTATTTCACATTGATATTATGCCGGACCGATAAAAATCGGCCGGACCGACAAAATATTGGACTTGTCGGTCCATTGATGGTTTTCACATTCTCTGGTGATTGAAAGCGGTGATAATCCGTATCAAATGTAATCTTATGACCTTATGTGTACACATAACATATATTTAAAACAATATATTTAAAAAATCGACTTACTCTTCTGAATCTTGTCCGGCTGGTGGTGGTACTGCAATAAGATACAATAAAATATGAAATGCGTTAAATAAGACATTGTTACTCATATTGTTTTTTTTTAGAATGTTATACAGTAAGAATAATTCTTACGAAACAAAGGTTATAATTTGTTGATGCTCAATTTAAACAATCGTATTTTTAAGGAAACAAAGAAGTGAGGGAATCGTAAATGTTGATAAGGCTAAGAATAGCAAGCATTCCGCCAAATACATGTACGTCTAAATTCACATTTCATCCTGTTCAACTTATGGGTTAACAATTTTAATAAAACTGGTAGAGTTTCTAGCTACATGTTATTAACAAGTTTTATCTACCTCTAATTTCTGGCCAAATATGGTGCGTCCATAGCTGCCATGAACACATGCAGAATCCTACCATGCCAGCCAGGTAATAAATTCTCATGTATGTTGCAAGCCTAAAAGGAAAGAAGAGTACCAGTTAGTAAAGGACAGCGCACAATACCTTGCATAGTTTGATAAGACTTTTTATGTTATTTCATTGACCTGGTCATTTGAAATTTGCAATAAATATCTCGTTGTTATCTAAATTTACGATTCTAAACAAATCGATACGTACTCTCTAAATATCCTCAAATATCCGTATATTATCCCTAAATCGACACCGCCAGTTGACCAAATGGGATGGAAACCATCCCAAAGCATAAATGCAAATCAAGAACTTTCCATCGAACATAATCACTATACAGAATATAACGGAATATCTACAACCTTCCTTTAACAAATTCTAGGCCGTATGATCCCATTTAAATTGTTGATATTTGGTCAAATTTGCCACCGGAAATGACACCATCCGACCGAAACAATATAATAGCACACTTGTTCATTAAGGGCTTTCCTAAAGAGACTATAGCCATCTCTCTAGATAACATACAATCATCCATTCACAGGTTCTAGCCCTAACAAGCTTCGAAAAAATACTATAAGACAATATTAGCCAAATTTGCAATCAGAAGTTTATCAAATTTGGTCGAACCAATCAAAAGACACATCTGAACTTCATGGATGATACACAAATGATAAATGATGCATTTATTATTAACTTATATATTCATATCAATACTATTATGTTACTTACCAAAATATAAAGTTGGCTGTTGCGAAAAGGATGAAAGAATGTATGGGAGTTTCCCATACCAACAGTCCCTGTAAATACATGATCTTCGCTTCCATCGGTACAAATATATTCCTCAATATTTCTTCTTTATGATTGATATCAATCATAAACTGCTCGCTTCCAATATCTTCCATATTACTTGCATTTCCTTTATCTGTCCTTTTCCTTCTCCCTGCCATCTTGTTTTGTTTTTACGAATGACGTCACACGGGGAATCCCCATTTTTCTAAATAAACTAGTATCTGCTTAATAATGTCTTGACACTCATCGCCGCATCTGAGATATTCCGGTGCTGCATTCATTATAATGTGCCATTCATAAAATGTGCCTTTTCTCTATATGTTCTTTATAAAGGGACTGCTGCTCATTTGAGCTAGGGGTCACTTATATATATGCCCTTTTTTCGAGATTTTTTTTACGTGATGTTATTTGCTCAAAAGATTTAGACCAAGGGGTTGTGTCGACACATTGTATGATATTGTAAATTACATTCTCTGCATCAATTCAAGAGTATTTTATTGCTTTTAATAACTTGTCCCCCTTCTATTTTTTGTCAGTTAGTCATAGCATTTTTGAACGTCATTAATTAAGTTTCATATTTTTTACATAATTCCTCTCGTGTAACCAAAAAGAGCTGAAATCTTTGATTTTATTTTATACTATATAGTTTTCTGTGTTTATAACCTTCAACGTGTCTATGTTCCTCTAGATCGATTCCATGGTTGTTATTAATTGCAATAATGGAAGTTTCTTCGTTTAAGAGTTGCTTTACGAATTGAAAGCCTCGATGTATCTTTGATTGCTTCTAAAATTGCAATTGCTGAGGTGACGAATATAATTGCAATCCTAATAGCTGCATGCAATAAAGATTTCAATTAAGACGAGCAGTCAATTGCAATTTATTTTTAAAATACTATACAAAGCAAACTTTAAATGAGAATTTTCTTATTACTGAGAAATGGATAGTTAAATAAACACTTCGCATTTAATAAAGAGGATTACTAAATCGATTCCTTGGACTTGATGTCATTGCAATGAATATTGCAATCACTATATCAAAATCGTAAGATATTAACATTTATGCTTCATTGTATCCTTCAATAAACCCAACCCCCTTGTTTCCTTTCTTTACTGCATGTTTCACATTTATATGCTGTGTATACACAGTATTGGTAAGTAATATACAATAAAGAGTGTATGTAGCAAAAGTCAGACGGAAGAGCGCTAAACATTATTATAATTTACATTACAAAAACGATGCATTCTACGCAGACACGCTTTTGATAATTATGGTATATCGAATTTAACGTAGGCAGGCTGGATCCAGTGTCCGTCGAACTTTGAATGGTATATTACAAAAGAACAGAGTAATGATATTTTCATTATACATTTTCTGATTTCGTTGTGATTCTTACTTTTACTAAATTTATGAAAAACTGACTTGAGTCTTGCTAGATTTTCTTTGCTAATAAAACCTCGAGAACCAATTTCAAATGCATAATATGACACGTTATAACCAGAGTTTTCAAGGTCAAAAATCAACTTTTCGTATCTATCAACTTTTCGCAAATGGGTTGCAGTAATATTGGTCTCAAACGGAACAGACAGTTCAAATAGAATTATGGCTTTTTCACTTCTGTTCAAAATAACTAGGTCAGGTCGTAGATTTGTGATTAAAATATCCGTTGGTATGGTTGATACGCCTAACATATGATTAGGCAGGTCAACGAAGGTTTCGATTGGCGGATCGGTTGAGATATGCGAGTAAATGGTTCGGAGGATAGAGTCGTGTCGCCATCCGTATCGTTCTAGCATATTGGGGCAGTTGTTCAAAATGTGATGTAACGTTTCTTTTTGACCACATTTACAGTTTGAATTTGTTTTCTTTCCCCATCTTTTGAGGTTGGCGTTGGTGGCTAGCGTATCAATGGTGGCATTTATGGCAAACTGTAATATGCCGCGTGGGAGGTCGTAGATCAGGCTTTGCTTTGTTAAACATTGTGAACAAATAAGACACATAACGTATACGGTGCACATTACTTGAAAGCGTATAGTGCATATAAGTAATGTGGGGGGGGGGATTATTTCAACGGGCACATTGTTTCTACTTAACACCGGCTAATGGCCGACTTTGTTGGAGTATACTTTTGGTACTCTAGCATTTTAGGTAGGGGCTTTTACAGGAGCCCTCACGATCCACCATTTGAAAAAGGTTTGTTTTCAGTTTTGATCTTAGAAAACCATGTAAAAACTCAGATTTCCTTGCGTTAAAGCATTTATTAAAGAGGAGAGTTAGGATGCTTATTATTTTGCTTACACCACTTTCAGTACAAATATTGGTCAGAGCGGCAGGCTGACATCCTGATTATATCCTCACTAAATGTAGAACCATCCCAATATGTAGATCCATATTTAGGTAACGGCAATGGACTCACAATGTCCCGTGAGCATTTTAGTGACCATATCGTCGTCTTGGGGAGATTAAAGAGAAATCAAATAAAGGGATATTTTCCCACAGTCTGGGTCAAGACCCTGTTGAAGGTATATTTGACAGGAGGAAGGTGGTTAGTTTGACGCCTTTATTTAACGGGTTTAGCATATAATTATTATGTGAAACTTATATGATGAGAAACTAGAAGGACTGGGCTTACCAACAGTGATTTTATAATGTTTTACCTTTAAAACACTTCAGTTATCCTAAGTCAGAAAACGACAAATTTTGGCAAAATTACATACGGGTATATAGCGCATAAAAGAATGAGCTGTGTTGTTGGGCTTCTGTTATGTAATCACAACCGGTTAAGATGACCACAAAGACAGCCATTTTCTTTTCTTTTTCATATAGATGATATATCCTAAATGAGAGATTGTCTATATTATCCTTGTTGTTTATTCACAGTATTCACAATATTCACAAATGTTCAATGCGTCTCTATCTTTAGCTGGATTTATAGCCACACATATGTCTATTTACTTGCGTAGTTGTTTTTCGATTCGTTAGGTTAGTTAGTATTTTGCATCCTCTTGGCTTTTGCGATAATATTGAGACCTCCTAAGCTTTTTGGTCACTGAACTTGATAATCTGCATAAACGACCAAACACTCTGAAACGCCTTGATGCTATGATCTTTGACCACGGTGTTGACCGGTTTTCTCGTATATTTGTTCGTTTGTTATCCATTTGTTATTTGGGTCCAATCTTATGTTTCTTACTCTGTGGAGGAATTGTTTTTTTTTGTTGGAAAGCGTGTATTTTTGCATTTAACGTGAGGGTGCACAATTTACCATTAAATAGGAAAATACTCAATAGTAACGCGTTGAAAATTCAGAGTTTTGTTTCTTCACCTTCCTAGGTGTTTGTAAATATGGTTTTCAGTTAAAAGCATACAATGGTTGTGAGTTGTTTTCGTCTCTTTATGTCTTCTATTGTTCATTTTAGAACGCCTACGTATTCATTTTCTACAGTAGATGCCCACCCTATGTCATCAGTATATCGTTGGTCTGCTGTAAACAATGTGTCCTCGTAATTTGAATAGTCATGATATACTAAGGGTGTAGCCACATTGATCAAACTACCCTTCAAATCAAGATCCAAACCAATTAGGGTCGTGGTGGCTGTGCATATTTTTATTTGGATGATTGAGTATAAACTTAAACTTCCATGATTGGCTATAAACTCAAACTTCCATCGAACCTGCTTCAAACCAACTTCAAATATTTATGTGTTTTTTTTTCGTGTTTCACAGGTACAGGTTTCTCTGCTACATATGTCTCGTCCTCAGTGATGAAGCAGATGTTCTTGACTGTTTCAGCACTTTTATCATCATACACTATCTATCCAACGTGCGCGTGAGGGTTGAGCGATCCCAACGCGAGACATGTCAGATATTTGCCTTTCCGCCACCTCGCTTATTTCCTTCACTGCTTTCGTTCTTTCTTTCCCGGTTAACCCGATTTGTCTTACGGCTCGGATTTTTGATGTTCCAAAAACCCACGACATTCTACTTAAACAGGGTAGCACATCACAGCCTATCCTTTCTCCCTATCACATATGTCAGCTTTTTTCTTTTACATGCACCAGCCAAAATTTGCTTTCTGTATACTTTGTTTCATTCGCAGCGTTTTGGTTTCGCTTTTGGTTGCATGAACTCTCTTGAGCTCCACTTGATGGGCTAGTTATCACAGAACCGTATCATGCCGCCTTTTGAAACGCCGTTGCGTAAGCACTGTTTTGCAAGAGGATAGAATGTGCTCCAAATGACCGGGCTCACTACATAGTTCACATTTAGCGTCATCATTCATTCCCCATCGCATGAGATCGCATCGTCGCATCCCCGTCGCAGGTTATTTTCCTGAGCACGGTACTTTCCCACTTCACCAAGGCTCCTTGAGAAGCCATTCCCACTGCTCTAGCACTGATCTCTTCTCTTTCTCTACTTTTAACAGCTCATCAGTGTTTTATTCCAAGAAATATCTGTTACGTCACATCATTCAAACGTCATCTATGCACTATATGAATATGCGTATCAATTGATGAAAAATATTGATATATAATATATCATTTACTCATTTAAATGCAAGATTTTATTGATTTTGCTAGCGTTATTTATAAACTTTTAACAGTCATTTTTTGTTTATGTGTGATATCTTACAGAATATAAAATCATATCCAAATGTTTTTTTTTTATTTAAAGATATTAGAATTAAAGTTTGAAATGGCACAATTTTAAAGTGGATGATTTTATGCTCATGACACTTATTCCGATAAATATCACTTGAATAAAAAAAATCATATGAATGATGATCACCTCCCCCCTCTTTTTTCTATTTTTATTACACCAAAAACACATGCTTGCTTTTTTATGATCTTTATTGGTGATATTGATTCAAAATAAAATAGTTCTGCGAGTACAAATGGATATGACTCATTTTTTTTACGATATTGTATATATACATATATATACATATATCTTTGCTTTTTTAGGACAGATACATTTTTTCTAAGATTGAAGAATAAAGTGAAGTGGATGGCACGATTGATGAGAAAAAGGTTGAAGAAACTAGCTTATAATACAAAGTGTAAAATCATAAATGTCATTGATTTATCAGTCCATTTTACTTCATAGCCTTTCAACACCCTTTTTCGCCATGAAACACTCACCTCTGTATTGACATTTTCTACAAAATTCGATTTTGTTTTGCCCTGTTGACTTTTCGGCATGAGGGTCATCGAGATTAGACGGTGTATGGTTTGGTGCAACAGAAATAATATCTGATTCATCTTCGGTACTTGAAAAGTTATGCAAAATGCACGCAGTCTTGACAACTGTAATAGCTTCGCCAGGTTGTAGGGATATTTTGCTATGTAAAACCCTCCATCTGTTTGAGAAATTTCCAAAAGCGCACTCAACAATTCTATGTGCCCTGGAGAGTCAATTATTGTAGATCCTGTCCTTTTCGTCAAGATTTCGGCCTGGTAATGGTTTCGTCAGATTTTGTACAAGCGGTAAACCTTCATCTCCAACAAATGTGCAAAGCACCGTGGCATACTTCTCGAGGTTATGTATCGTGTCATCACAAGCAAATAACACAGAAACAATTTTCATATTTGCTATAGTACAGTGACCCTGAATTAGCTGGGCTAACAATTATTATATACTTTACGTCGATGATATGGTTTTTCCTATCATATGCAAATGAAATACAGTAATTCGACAAACTAATGAAGTATTTGATCAAAACATTGACATAACAAAGTTTCGATACACAATATCTCAGGAACATTTTTACGATAGCGCCTTGTCCTTTGCAGTTAAGATATCACATAAATATGTGCGGGAATAAAATAATGAAAATAGAAGACACTGGGTGCAGTTTTTTAGATAAAATAAATGGGTCGCTTTAAAGTTTACGGTGGCTCTCCAAATCTTATGCCTTTGGTAAGGCAAACGATCAGTCATATCAAGTTATATCATATCAAGAAAAAAACATCTAAAATATGTAAGAACATTATGAACCAGCAAATACAAAACTGAACAAACGACAATATGGAGAAGAAAGGTAAGTCAGTGTTAACATGTATGACTCGAGTTAACATATTTTTCTATATTTTTTTTAAATATCATATTTGAGTTATAGTTTAATTTGACATCAACATGGCTTCAAATAGATATTTTGACGAAAACGCAAGATGATAAATCAAAACTTTTAAGTAAGTTTTAAGTAAGTTTTATACATTTATTCCAGGAATATCATGTGTTATGAGCAAAGCACTCGGCCTCTCTTTTGCAGTGGGCGACTATGGACAATTATTCAGGATAAAGAGAGATATATATTGAATTAGTTTATCTATTGCACAGAACTGCTGAATCGAAAAAAGATTGATCAACTATAAAAAGTAAGTGTGTCGTTGACCGATTTGTTGCATCATTTTAACAAAATCAACACTTTTCCTGCTTCATTAAGTAACGTGATCCCATATTGTAAGATCATAAGGTAAGGTCTCATTTTTTGTGTCTATTTAAAAGTTAAAGTTGAAATGTTGGGCATGGTAATCATAAAATATCCATTATACTTTAAAGATAAAAGTTAGGTCACTCGAAAAAAGGCATGAAACTTTTGAGGATCAATCCTTAGAAATGCCCACAGTTTTTTATTATCAAAGAGCAACTCTCTGGATGGATGTACCACATGTAGGCTGCAAGAAATAAATTTTGTTGTAAGAGCAAACCCCACATTTTATTGGATGAACTACCCAGCTTAGAAATTAACACAAAGAATCATAAAATATAAGTTTATAAATAAATTACCATTATCATAGGATACGATATCATAGCAACGAACAATTAGGTATGTGTTCAAATTTGTAATGTACGTGTATGGAACATAGACACAATTGTAATACTACAATTAATTGTTAGATTTGATATATATATATATATTTAGACTATTTAGAAACATGTTTTTATATATATTCGGCATTTAACTTATATATTCATATCCAAACTAAGCCCATATACAAAGTTTAATAAGTTGCCTTGTTTGTTTTTGTGCATTTAATGCCTAATCATAAGTTCCCATATACAACTAAATACACCAGAATAAAATTAATTGACCTTTCTACATATGCACCTTGGTGTTAAAAGAGCAATCAAAATGTATCATAGTATAATCATACACCAATGCAGCAGGTACAATGGCATTATGATAATGAGCGAGATCTGTCATTGAACTAGATATACTGGTAACAATTATTAAATTTTGCTGCGTAGGTATTAACTTCCTTTCAATTTTGAGTCCATTGTTCCATTGAAAATATTTAATGGTAGCAACACTATGCCGAACGAAACATAGATTTAGATTAACAGCCATATAATGAACTGTAACGAATTACATTGTTATTTAAAAAAATAATGTGATCAACTATTACACAATAAATTCTTTAAAACTCTATTTGATATTCAATTCAATGGTCTTGACAAATGCTCATCCATATATAATCTAAAGGATTTTGTAACAAATTTATCTTAGACATAATTTCAACTTTAACAGCCATGATTTTAACAATTATATTTATTTTTAGCGAACAATTGCCCATTTCATTACCACACATAACATGATTTCACATGTTACCCGGTTAGGGATTAGTGTTCCAAAAATACACTTTATCTTTAAGCATAACTTTATCAGGCAGATTTCTCAGGTAACAGGGATCCCTAGTAGTTAGATAACATGTAATACAAACAAAAATTTAGCATACAAAAATCATTTTAACCTCAATCATTTTATTGGCTCTCTGTAGCTCTTCTTGTACAAAATGTATCGGTCGACGAATTCGTATTGGTTGACGAGGTCCTCGCGTAGTTTGGGTCACTTGTCGATTCGTCTCTAATAAAAATGAAAAACCTTAATGACATGTGCATAAAAATATATAATTATTGTTTGCTCTTATTGAAATAAATGAAATCAGGAAAATCAGGAAATATATAATTATGAATTTAAACCTCAATTGATAGCATGTATTTAACTTAGTGTATAAACTTTTTGTCGTTGCAAATATACACTTGATAACTGAGTTGATAACTATTGTCATATCACTTACAAAGACCTGCTGGTGTGTTTTTCGAATCCTCTCGTGTCATGCTGGGCTGGTAGCAGTTTGCTTGGTTTTAACGACTGATTAATTTTGTTACATGATTCGCCAGGGTATTCAAATGTGTCTGGCAATATGGTCAGATAGTCAGGGTCCATTTTCGTTTTGCGTCTATTTGATATAACAAGATGATTTATTAAATATATATGAGAATATAAATTGAACATTTTAGCGTACTCGCGCGATGTAACATGGAATGTAGTGATGAAATAAATGTAACCAGGGTATCCGACAAAATTGCATGATATATTGATAGTGAATTAACTAATTTTACTCGTACGAATTTTATGAATATTTGCTTTTTGAAACACAACTTACAACGCCTCGTCGGCCTGGTTGATTGGTAGCAGAGCGCCCGTGTTTAAGGCTTGGTTGCCGTCACTTATCTCACTAGAAGCATCAGTAACGTATGGATGCATGGTCTGGTAGTCAGATTCGATTTCTGAGTTGTATCTTTTATATAGGTAAATAATTAATATCAAACTTGTATCACACCAATCATATCATCATACATATGATTCGTTATGTTAATTTAGAAGTGCGGTACCTAGACAAACAATAACGAAAATGGTATTCTAGAAATGCGACAAACATCGTTATCATTCGCTGTAAACATTTAATAAACAAATGAATTACTATCCAAACTGAACTCACAAAGGCATGCTCGTACATCTTTTCTTCAAGTCTTTTCCTTTGTTCTTGCTAATCAACCGGTCACTCTTGCCTTGTTGGTCGTTTGCATTAAAACTTCTTTCTCTCGGAGCATTAGTTGTCTCTGTCAGCACGGTCAGATAGTATGGGTCTATTGTCGAACTGCGTTGTTGTTTGTCTCTGTGAAAATGCTCATTGTACTCTTTGAATATCATCTTAGTATTATTCGGAATTTGTACCTCATCATAAGAGTCATTCTCATCTGCAGGAACGTGCACATGCACATCGCCGTCAAGCCAGAGATCCGCATATCCATACGGATCTCTTACCATTGATGTGTACTTGTCTGACAGTTGAGTGCGAGTACCACTGGCAAAGGTGGTTTCCTCATAGAACTGGGCTTCCGTGTTGTTTCTAGCAACTCGACGGGCGGCAGACCTTGAGCGTCTCGTTTGAAGTTTCTTATGTTTCTTCATTTTTCTTTGTAGCTTCCTCTTAAGGCATACCATGGATAAGGATAGTACCAGTATGATGACTGCGACGCATACACTACCTAGTCCGATCATCAACTCCGAGTCCGAAAACCAGATATGGATGAACATAAATACAATTATTTAGAATGTTTTATAGCATTTGTTAGGCTTAATATGTGATAAATTTGTACTTAAGTAGAGGTGTCGATAGAATGAGTTTGAATACTTTGAAACATGATTTCGTGTTATCAGGATAAGATGCTTATAGAATTACACAGAAAGGCGTATTCATGGCTGCCGTCGCTGCAGTCAGGGTTGCCGTCGCATGTGTGCTTCATCGGCAGACAGCCGCCGTTGCCACAGGTGAAATCCGAATTTGGACATGCTTTATTAAGATATTAGGTACAACAATTGACAAAAGTCGATGATTAGTATAATCAACATAATACATTATACAGGATCAAAACTCTAGTATAGGGGTTCCTTGTAACTTTTACAAAATGAACTGAAAACAAACTATAAATTACCTCAAACGCATTATACTATTCAATATGTTTTTCTCGTACATAATGCGATTGAAACAAAAATTTAATTATCTTAAAAAAATATCTATGTATTTTTGATTTGTGATGATAATGTTGGAAATAGAAAAAATAGGCTTTGAAGAGTATGTGCGATCCTTTGAGGTGAACTTACCACACTCTTGCTCATCAGATCTGTTTCGGCAGTCCAATACTCCATTGCAAACAAAGCGATAATCTAAACACACATCTGCGCCACAGTCGAATTTAATATCATCTGATTTGCAATCGACTGGAAAATATGTTTCATATGTGTAACAGTAATTTACAGTTAAATACAGTAAAGCTGATGCTGTAACGAAAGCATACTATATGCTTAAACATTATTTGGTAATAAACACAGCACGATTATATAAAATAAAATGATTATAACTAGGCTTTGATGTGTTATAACGAACATAGAACTATTTCAAAGTGATCAGAGTGATCAATATTCATTTCAAAGACTTACAAACTGTTATTTGCTCTAGAGGTTTATACAAATCACAGCATCAGATATCATTATTAGGACTAAAGTATGCACAGTAAATGTTTCTTTTAAGTATAAATTTCAGTATAATTAAACATAACGTACCACAGCCATCTTCGTCAGAACCGTCAAAACAGTTTGATTGACCATCACATCGATATCTAACAGATAGAATTTGACCGTCGATGCATCTAAATGAAGGTTCTGTACATGGAGCTGAAACCAAAATTTTACCGTACCAAGCATTGAAAAAATGTAGTTAATTAACTGTGCATGCTACATTTGACAATTATCATAGTCTCACAAGGTTTTCTAGTTATGTTACAATATTGTGAATGTGCTTACAACAATGTGTTTCGTCGCTTTTGTCTCCGCAATCATTATTTTTGTTGCATCTCACATCGCTTTTCAGACAAGTTCCATGTTCACATTTGAAAGAACGCTCGTTACACGCAGCTATTAACAAAAATAGTTATGCCCGTTTAGGTACAACCAAATGAGCTAGCTATTGTTCAAATTTCAAAGGCAGGGAATTTATTTATAGGTTAAGAGCAATTTCAGTGAATTTTACCTATACATATGTATATGCTATTAACAAGAAGATATATATCGTTCTATATATTTTCATTTTTAATAATACATAGTACTGTGACACTGATACAAACACATACCACACATTTTCTCGTCTATATTATTTTCACAGTCTTGCTTTCCATCGCAAATGACAGAGTGGTTGAAACATGCGCTGTTTTTATAACGCTTTTGACTTTTGCAACGAAATGCACTTGTGTCGCTACACTCCACTGTAAAATATTACAAAATATTAAACAAAACAACAGTGAGATTTAACAATTCACAATCCATACAGAAACACATTTGTTTTCGCAATTTCTTCATTCATGCTATGAGTTAAGATTGCTCATTAAAAGGAATAATTCACAAAAGTGTCATGTTAAGCAATCGATCTGTCGACTAGTGTACCGATCAACCTGTTTTGATATTATTTAATCTATTACATATCGCCAAGTTTAAATATAATACCAACCGCAATTATCCTCGTCAATGCCATCAATGCAGTCTTGCGTACCGTCACACCTTGCTGAGTATTCAAGACAGTTGCCGTTTGAACCGCGAAAGAAGGAAGGCCCACAAACTGACATATCTAGAATAAAGACCTTAGACATTTTAGCATAAAACCCCTTTTGTTAAGATATGTAGTAAATTTAGTGTCTTAAGTTAATGTATGTTATTATATATTATATTTAACCTAAAGGTGTTATGCCTAGCTTTGAATAAAAACTGTCAACAATTATTTCCAATATGCTACTATATGTGTTTTATAAAAAAAAAACCTTTTATTGGCTTGAATGTAAATAGATTTTTTAGAAAACATATTAATGCATTCAAGCTTCATATGATATTAGCTTATGTTTTTAGAATTCACAATCCAATAATTGAATTGTCAAATACCACAATTTTCCTCATCTGTGCCGTCTATGCAGTCTCTGTCTCCATCACAGCAATCATAATCAATAACACACTGGCCATTAGCACATCTAAAATAATTCTTTCCGCATGTTGATGTTTCTTAAAAAAGAACATAATTTAATCTAAACTTCAACAAACTTTTAACGTATAAGGTATACTTCCATTCAATTTTTGTGTGTATATCTTCATTTAAAACTACCAATATAGTATTTATGAAACTCATAATTTTACAAAGATGCCCTCTTTGTCTGCATTTTGAGTCTAACACTTCTAGTGAAAGGATAGTTAATTGAAATATGGTGGATGTGACATTGAGTTTGTTTGCTATCAGATAAAAAGTATCTATATCAAAATACAGTTTACCACAATTTTCTTCATCTGATCCGTCTGTACAACCTCGAACGCCATTGCAACGACTTTCATAAAACAAACACCAACCATTTGGGCATTGAAACTGTCGTTGAGGATGATCACAAACGACAGAGGCTGTGGTGTGTTTTGTGAACATAGACATAAGACAGTTCAATTAACACTGTGTCTATTTATTTATTTGCAAAATAATACACATAATTGAATGTAAGCATGATTTGACGCATCAATGCAAGTTGAATGGCATAATTATATTTGCAAAAGCATTGGTAATGTAGGTCACATGTTCCTGACAATAAATATTTACAATTTCAAATTAAAACATAGCAAAATTCTTATACTACAGAGACTAAATTGTCAAAGCTGTAGCTATCACATACGTTTTTTCTTTGGTAAAGAAAAATGAGTCTAGCGTAGATATTTGTAAAATAACGTTCCTTATTTCTAACCTTCTAATGTGCCTTTTTATACTTACAAAATGACTTCAGTCTAACATTATCTTAATATACACAGCGGTTGCGTTATATGAAAATTAAACCGTTTGCTTTAATAGCTAGAATTTAGGCCAATATTGTAAACGCCGCATTGGTGGCTAAATGTATTTATTATCTAGCATCCATTTCAATATCTGACATGTAACGAAGAAGTGTTTGATAATCATCAATTATTATAAATAGTGTTCTTTTGTAAAGGAATGTATTGTTAAACGGTCGAGCAGACCGTAAGTTTGAAAATCGCCTAGTTAGTAATTATTTTCAAATTGACACTTTTTACGATGAGCTATTATAATGTCGGGAAGTTGATTGCGAAGTAACCCATCTTTAGAATAGTTTAATTGACTGTATGATTTTCACATCTACGCAAATGTGTTAATGATACCTTTTCAAAACTATCTATGTGCTTTGATAGGGTACCGATGAAGTGAACTTTCATGACATCATTTGTATATATCTAGTGCTGTTTGGTTCGCAGTAGCTTAAGTTGTGATGTAATGGTTCCTGTCATTTACATTCTGCGCATTTTGCAGTTGTAAATTAAGCCCCTCGTTTTATTCGGAGTATGATTTTTTTTATTTAATGTTGCCATGCTGTTTATTTATTGCTCACATTGTCACATATTTGAACTATTAATCCCAATGAGTCGTTTAACTTATATCTGTAGCTTTGCTTACCGCAGCCAACCTCGTCTGATCTGTCATTGCAATCAATGATGCCATTGCACTGGTAGTTGTCGCGCATACCTTGACCATTGTTGCATTCGAAGTCGTAAAAACCACAAGCCGATAATGCTTAATAAACACAAAACATCCACAGTTTAGATAAAAAACATTAAAAAATATATTTTCTGTTTTATATAGCAAATAATAGCTAGAAAGTCACAAATTAAATTGATGTTTCTTGCCTGATTTTTTTTCTAGTTATTATCTATTGGCATTTAGTGGTATTTCTTTATATGTTTCGCTATTGTTGAATTTATTTAGTGTACTTGACAAATAAATCTATTGCATTTAGTTTATTTTTCTAAATTATATTGATATGCGAATTATATTTTACTTATGGTGTTACTTACGGTAAAGACGCAAAATCAAAATGTATACTAATGCCGACAAATTCATTTTAATGTTTTATCATGTCATATTTTGAAATATATTACATAATAGAAATAGTTAGCTATCTATATTATTATTGGTGATATATTTATCTTGTTGTCCGTTGCTTCATAAATGTTACTAATAGCTTAAACATATAAAAAAGTAACAGTGATGATCATTTGTATTATAACCTGCATCACTACCGCCATATTTATCACAAATTGATACCATGATATACAATTCACTAGCGTTATAATTTCAAGACAAAGTACCAATACTTGGTCGAATACAAATTGATGTTTTTTTTGCATATTAAAGACTGACAGGCATATATAATAATATTGATGAGCATTAATGATATATGTGTTCACAAAAGGAACCAAGCATGGAAATTCAAAGCAATACGGAGGATGCTATCTCGAAACAAATTTAAACAACGACTCTTCAACCACGTATATATTGATAACAATTTATCAATGTTCAATGATGAATGCTGGAAACAAGCGAACAATTATATTCAGGTTTATTGACAAACACTTAAATTATACTTTTTATTCACTGTATGTTTATGATTATGGGTGTATCCCGCATAAAACAAATATTTACACAGAAAATCTATAGTTAACATATCGTTATTGGTCAAGAGATGCGGGAAATAACGGTATGACACAAATATGTTCTTTTTGTCATTCAAAAATATTTGAAATAGTTTAATTATTGATCCAATATGCATATATAACAAAATGCAATCGAATATTTTAGACTTACATATCAAAATGAGAAATAAGAAAATATTTATTGTGCGCAATTGAACTATTTCGTTTTAGCCCTTACAGCATTTAAAATAAATTGAAGCGTGACATATTCATCTTCGACGATTTCCCAAACTACCAAATGATCTAAAAATAAAAAATAAAACATAAAAAGAATTATTATATTCTACACATGGACTTCATTATTGACATGTTGCCATATTATGTAATTTAAATATATATATTTATATATATTTTTTGTAGATTAGGAACATAATCATCAAAGAAACCGAACAACAATGACTAATATGGCATTATGTGTTTTTATGAAACTACTTTGTTGAAGACCTATAAGTATGAGCTAAAAGATGTAAAGCACTAAGGTATCTAATGATCATATTTATAGTTCAGCTATCAGTTAAATGTATGACACGATATGATTGAGTATGATATGATCAGGAGGATAAATATAATATTTGTCTTCGATGTCATATGCAAGATTTTCTGTGATATTTCAAGCACACGTAATGAAGAGGAAATACCGTATAAACAAATCTATATAAGCTCTTCGAACACAAATATAAATGTTGCCTTTATATTTTATCCTAAAGGACAGGTTGATTTACATTTAATTCTAATAAGAAAATCACTTACGATAATAATGATAATATAACCTTTAATATGACATCAGATGTTGAATGAATACAATATAAAAATATGCATACAATATTACGAACTTACATAATATTATAAAGCTGCGGTAGTGACTAAAATTATTTGAAAGTGACCAGCAAATTACTGAAACTTAAGCAGGTCATAATGCACAAAACTGTTCTTAAAGCGGTTGGTTTTGATATTTAAAAGTATTTGGATGGGTAGAGTTTTACTATGATTGAGTCGAACAACCAAATGGTTGTATTGTCATTGTATTATTGTTTCACAGATGCGACAGTGTCTGACCTTGGTGCTCGGTTGTTTATTTATGCCCAAATCGTCCACTTTAGTTTTGTTGAGCCACCTCAACCCCGCTCCAAAGCAGCATGTACTTAAGCCAAATTTGCTACTCCGTCCCCATTTAACCCCGTGTTAAACACTAGGGAAATTGATAAAAATTGCGTTTTTAAAACATAATTTTGATCATGTTCCTAACGAAAATGTTTTGATATGATGAAAGAAAATATCTGTTTAAATATATTGATATTTTCAAAACCTTGCTGTCGAAACTACAACTTAATGAGTTTCGTTGTTGAAAAAGGCAGATTTTGCAACAAAAATGGTTATTCACATAGCATTTTTAACTTTCAATTCAACCCCACAAGTTTATGTCGTAATTGGCATACTTAATAAAGTTTTATAATTATCAGTTTGGTTTTTAAAGCATCAAAGGGGGAAATTATCTAATAGTTGCTTCGTGGCCGATTGATCTGACAAATGATCTTTTGACTTAATCCGTTGTTCTTTCAACCTTAGAACAGTGGTCCTTAGGCTTTGTCGAATTCCCCTCCTGTTTAAAGTGCACAAATCACTTAAAAGCAGTTATTGTCAATCGAGTGTTCATTCTTTTTTACTTGTTTAAGGTTTACCAGTGAAATTCAAATAAAAAATATTGTAGAATTATTTATTGTACCGTATTTGTGTTGAAAAAATAAAGACGACCGTGAAACTTTCAAATCTCAAAATATCAAACATTATGAATATTTACAAAGTTAAACGAAAGTGAAATATCATGACATGAAAAACTAAATAATATGCTTCAGCACAAACATATCATTTCATTTATTTTAAGCGTCTATAAGAAAATGCAAAATCACACCGTTTTTGTCATATCATGGCATTTTTGTCTGCCTAAATTCAATAAACTATAGGTTCGACAGAGGAATTTTAAAATAATGTAGTGATAGATAATAGATAGAATGTTTAATATGCAAAATTTCATCAAAATTTATAGTTTGGAACATGTTCAAAAACACCCTTGAATATGTATAATTTTCATCAAAAATTCCATTTACGCCCATGTATAAATCCATCGCCATGCATTGAGTTAAGCCAATTATATTGAGTCTTGGACAGCATTGCATTTTGAACAAAAATGCAGGCTGTAAACAGCCGTGAGTGGAACAGTGAATGTAAAAAAGTGTCAGGAACATGTCAAAGTTATCAAAAATAAAAACATATATGTGGTTTATTTATATATATTTCAGGTCTATAATCAATTTCAACGTATGAAACATACAAAAGTGTTTTCAAAGATTTCAAATAAAAGAATGTTTTTTTTTGCCAACATGTGCTTTATCATTTTCCTGAAAATATGGGGGTTTCAGCTCTCTCTCGAACCAACACAATACTAATAGGTACATGTTTGGCACCGACCTGATTGCTAATGGTTATATAGAGCATGATAAGTTTCGTTGAGGCCTTTTTTCTCTTGAATCGTATGCCATCGGAATCGATGGATCATGTTAGATATATTTGCTTTATAGTCGTATTGTCTCTTCACGAAGCGGAATACTCGTGTTTGGGCATTTTCAATTAAGTGAATAATTATGTGGGTGAGAGGTTCCTAAAAGGAATGCAACGTGTCTTAAAGTAGGTCGACTTTGAGTTTTTGACTTTGAATTTGAATGAATCAATTATACAAAGTTCACAAAATTAAACTATTTAAAGGAAATCCGATATAATTTCATATGAACCAGCAACCTTACAATTTCTTTAAAAAAAAAAACAATTCATACCAATTTATTTCAAACCGAAATTGAAAACCGTATAGTATCGGGTATTTAAATACATAGATGTCGCGTTTTGCAGTAGGAACGGGTAAACATTAAATTACTTTATAGCTGTCGAAACTTACACTTCCGTCTCGTAAGTTTTTTTCGAGTTTTTCCCTTCGTTCCGTTTCTTAATTAAACAAAAATACACATTGTCTGAGTATTCAGCTCCTAGTACAACTCAGGAGCGTCAATTTTGTAACTGTATTATAATATTAGGTCAAGGCTCGAAACTCGATTTTTCTTTTCGCGTTCATACGAGTAAAGAAATATCGCACACAGGCATCGATTTGGGTGTTAGGGCCAATATCAGCGTAAAATAGTCTAATTAGTTTTAAAACATAAGAGTTGTCTGGTATTTGTAATGCTTATAAGCTTGTTATGCGTTAGGGCCACGAACCCAATCGTTTGTAACGCCAATTATGTACTTGTTCACGGACATGTGCACTTAAAGGAACTAGGTCACTAGTCACATAAATAGTGCTGGACTCTGCAATTCCCAGCAGAACGAACTCAGACACCAAGCAGTACACACGCATTGTATAAACCTTGTAACAACCGGCTTGCCACCTCGGGGCTTACCTTATCTTCAAGGTAAGACCACCTCACCATGTAGCCTCAGTTGTTACACGTTCGCCCCATCCCTCTGGCAAGTGTGTTTTTAGGCCCCAACACAAAAGTTGGGGGCCTATAGAGTTGGGCTGTCTGTCCGTCTGTCTGTCCGTCTGTCTGTCATCGCTTTCTTGTACGGGCTACAACTTTTGAACGGAAGGTCATAGAGACTTGGTTATAGGCTCAAATGAAAGGTCTTGGTCCGTAGAAGTGGTCAAATTGCCCAAAATAGCCCAAAATAGCGGTTTTTCAAGACTTGAGCTTGTACGGGCTAGAAAATTGAAACGGGAGGTCATAGAGACTTGGTTATAGGCTCAAATGAAATGTCTTGGTCCGTAAATGTGCCTTTTGACCATTTCGGTCAAAACCACCCCACCGGAAGTGGTCAAATTGGCCAAAATAGCCCAAAATAGTGGTTTTTCAAGACTTGAGCCTGTACGGGCTAGAACTTTTGATTTGAAGGTCTTAGAGACTTGGTTATAGGCTCAAATGAAAGGTCTTGGTCCGTAGATGTGCCTTTTGACCATTACGGTCAAAACCACCCCACCGGAAGTGGTC
>LQRL01098411.1:11953-24945 GCA_001703475.1 Hydroides elegans
GGTCAAGGTAGACACTATTTTTGCTCAATTCACTCTCCAGCTCATTTTCAGCGCAGTATGTTGACAATGTACGAGTGAAAGCTTTGACTCTGCTTTCATCCGAGGTGATTCGTTGTTGTATTTTTTAGATTGGCCAAGTTTATAACTAGATAAATTAACCACAAGTTTATCTATATAAGTATATATTTGTAAGACTAGTAAGCTCATAGCCATTGCCATGGCTTCGACGGCCGTAGCATCCATTCGACTGCCGCGCGTTTCCTCTATAGTTAGAACGTCCTCTAGAGGCACCACGTTCACGGAAAGATGATCGTCCCCTGCCTCTTCTTCTGTTGAGTGAGGTGTTGCGATTGTTTCTCGCTGGTGACCTTGATCTAGACCTCGAACGGCTTTGTTCCTTGGTCGGGGAGTAAGCTCTATCTTTAGAGCGAGCCATCAGACCCTTCCAAAGTTCGTCGAAGGAGGGTTTGTTTTGACGCCAATCATTTTCTCTTTTATGGAAAACTTCACGTTGTTTCGACATTTCAGCGTTAGCCTGTTTGTCAAGGTAGACACTAGTTTTGCTCAATTCACTCTCTAGCTCATTTTCAGCGCAGTATGTTGACAATGTACGAGTGAAAGCTTTGACTCTGCTTTCATCCGAGGTGATTTGTTGGTGTATTTTTCAGAATGGCCAAGTTTATAACTTGATAAATTAACCACAAGTTTATCTATATAAGTATATATTTGTAAGACTAGTAAGCTCATAGCCATTGCCATGGCTTCGACATCTGCCATATCTTCAGCATTGTTGATTGTGTCCCAGTCTTTATCGATTAAAATATTTGCATCTTTATACAATTCACTTGTTTCCAATAAAGTCTTAAGTGCTGTTAAAATTGCAGCAGGTCGCACATTTTCTGTTATGACTGCATGTTGATATGTTTTTATGCGTTTAAGTTTTACTGGAATCGTTTCGGATGCATTCAAATGTCTTGGAAGTACCCTTATGGTTGGCTCGATCTGAGCTGGAACATTAACCACTGAACCCCTGAAAGCGAATTGTCCACCGCTGCTTAAAGATCTTATCTGCATGAATGGAATCCTCAAAGAAATAAGACGTTCCTCTAAGTTAGAATATTCTAGTTCTAGTTTATCAGGTAATTGCATGCTATTTATGACTGCCATTTTCGGTACCGTTTGTTTTTTAATATTAATTAGACAGGCATTGCATATCCATTCTTCATCGTCAACGGAAATAAATTAAGTTGAACATTTTGTCAAAAAAGTTTTATCGAGAGACATTTTATCAAGTGTTGAAAATTTTCTCACAGAATGCCCAAACCATAATTGCTGACAGCAAGTACAAACATATGATGCGCTTTTACTAATTGCATTAGAGAACTTGAGTATACATTCAGAGAGACTTGCACCCGATTTTCGTTTCTGTCTTGATAAATATTCTTTATTGGAAAATATTTTTTCTCTACGTCTTTTTTGTTTTTCGTCCACCTCTTTCTGTCGTATGTATGAATCGTTTCTCTTTTGCTTTTTACGCATTCTTTCATGTTCTTTATAATGTTCGTTTTCTTGCAACTGATGTCCTAAGGTAGTCCTCTTTTTCACGCAGATATCTCATTTCTGTTGCCGCTGTTTGCTTATTTTTAGTCTTTCATCATCATCATTTCTCTTTTTGGCCATTGCATTGGCTGATACAATCCTACTTTTCGATTTGCCATCGTCTGTTTGTCGAATTTTTGTCATATCAATAGCAGCTGTTTGCCTATTATTTTGTAAACCGTCCAATGTTTTTCTGTTTTTTGCCATACCAGCAGCTGCTGTTTGCCTGTTTTTATCTAAACCCTCCAATGAATTTCTTATTTTCGCCATACCAACAGCGGCTGTTTGCCTGTTTTTTAAACCCTCCGATGTATTTCTTATTTTCGCCATACCAGCAGCTGCTGTTTGCCTGTTTATTTTTCACGCAGATATCTCATTTCTCTTGCCGCTCTTTGCTTATTTTTAGTCTTTCATCATCATCATTTCTCTTTTTGGCCATTGCATTGGCTGATACAATCCTACTTTTCGATTTTCCATCGTCTGTTTGTCGAATTTTTGTCATACCAATAGCAGCTGTTTGCCTATTTTTTTGTAAACCGTCCAATGTTTTTCTGTTTTTTTTTGCCATACCAGCAGCTGCTGTTTGCCTGTTTTTATCTAAACCCTCCAATTAATTTCTTATTTTCGCCATACCAACAGCGGCTGTTTGCCTGTTTTTTAAACCCTCCGATGTATTTCTTATTTTCGCCATACCAGCAGCTGAATTTTTGTCATACCAATAGCAGCTGTTTGCCTATTTTTTTGTAAACCGTCCAATGTTTTTCTGTTTTTTTGCCATACCAGCAGCTGCTGTTTGCCTGTTTTTATCTAAACCCTCCAATTAATTTCTTATTTTCGCCATACCAACAGCGGCTGTTTGCCTGTTTTTTAAACCCTCCGATGTATTTCTTATTTTCGCCATACCAGCAGCTGCTGTTTGCCTGTTTATTTTCTAAACCCTCCGATGTATTTCTGATTTTCGCCATCCCAGCAGCGGCTGTTTGCCTATTTTTCTATTTTCCCTCAATCGTGCTCCGCACTTTTGACATACCAGTAGAGGCGGTTGCTCTATTTTGTATTGTGCCTTGTTCAGTACTTCTTAGATGTTTTATGCATTTTGCTGCAGAGGCATTATTCTTCTGGCATTATTTTCCTTCTAAAGTGTTACGAGTATTTTGCATACCTTTTCTTGATGTGTTATTGTGTTTAACTCTACCTTCTTCTGTTTCAAGTAGCTTTTGCTTCCTTTGCCTATCCGTACTTCTGCATTTCTCCAGAAAAGCTTCATCTTGGCGTCTTTTTTCGCATGTACTGATGCATGTATATTCTTCGGGACTCGTTTCTCGATTTGGACGAGTAAATATATTCGGCGTTTGCGTTTGCGGGAAGTTCAGACTCTTTTGATTGATCAGTGGTAGGGGAACTGAGCTCTTAATCCACAAGTTCGCTTGCATAAAATATATTTATTGGAACGATTTCAAATTGCTCGTTTGCTCCAACACCAAGCGAGCCCATGAATGGTTTCCTTATGAACACTAACAGCCTTTCATTGGTGTTAATGGAAATTAAAACTGCACATCCCGTAGCACTTTGCATTCCATTTCGATCTCTTGTATGAGGATCAAAAACAAAAAAAACTTTTCATCTTCTTTTGCCAAAGCAATGGTTTGGCCACCACAGACAAACAAAGCATATTTTGACGCCAGAAAGCAAGCATGTAGTGCTTCATCTAAAGTTTTGGTGATGTTAATTTCCTCATTAATTTGTTCGGTGACTAAATTTGACATAAGACCAACTAAGAGAGATTTGTTGTCCTGGCTGCATTAAATCATTTTCTCGTTACATGTTACCTTTCTTGGGAGCTCATTCAACAAAAGCATTCTTGGTGCCTCATGCGTCCTCGCAAAATGCTCAAGAAATCTATGGTGTCCTTCAATCAAGCAGCAATCAATGTCAGATCGGTCCCACAGGGCAGGACCTATCTGATAAAAACTTATTAGAGACCAAAATGATATGTAGGTACACTGTATTCCACCATGTTCAAGCATTGGATTTCCCTGATGCAACGAACCACTTAAGACTTTTGAACCAGGGCTTGGAACAGCAGGTGCGGGTCTGACTACATCAGAATACAACAAATTTGATCTACGAAACAGTTTTTTTGTTCCTCCATTTTTTGACTGATCGGCCTGTTGTAAAGAATTCGATAAAACTTTAGTGCTGGTTCGCTCAGCAGGCTCAATTTTAATAGAATTAGAATACAAGTGGTATGTTCCTCGGGCCTGTTTTTTTGCGTTCTTCGCGAATTTTAGCCGATGAGCTTTTCTTTCCTTTTTTGGCATCTTAATAATTTTTGTCGGAGATATTTATTTTTTTTTACCGAATTCGATTGTAATTTCTATTTAACGTTGAAAACAAGAATCCAAACAAGTTAAGCCGTAATCCGACTCAGTTCTGAAAAAAAGAAAAGCATTATTCTAAGTATTTTTAACACTTTATTTTCTTTTACTTCTTTTATTTATTCCAGGGTTGCACATAAGGATTTTTTTACCTTCGCCAATTTGGCGAAGGACTTTTGATTCACCTTCGCCAAACTCTGTTTACCTTCGCCAAATTTGTGAAGGTCACAAAATCACCTTCGCGTTTTTTCCCTTTATAGATTTTGACTTTTCTACTAGACCTGACCAATATCTATCTCAGGGCTTGACCACAGCCGATTGTTGATGGTCGCGATCGGGCGACCTACTTTTACAAACTAGTCGCCCAACAATGTTATGTCCATACCAGATATAATTGATTCACTTGTGCTATAGCATTACATTTTTACATCCTAAGGCGCGACCAAACTTTCTTAAGGAAATTTATCACCAAATACATTTCTAGAGTATAATATATTTGCTAATAGGTCTTTGGTGATCGAAGAATACACAAATCATTTGCAAAGATCAATTGAATTAAATATCAGAAGCAGACAATTACAAATTGTACAGAGTGAACAGTCGCCAGTCAGTTTCTAATTCCCTGATTTTCCCTATTTTTCCCTGATCCAAGATAAATACTGGCCCAATTTAAAATGGTACTTTATAACAAGCCATAGCTATATTTAGTTAATATCCAGGAGCCGACGTCGCCAGTCAAGTTAAAAACAAATCATAAGTGTATTTTTGAGCGAGAGGGCGCGGGCGAATTTTATGAGATACATCATTAAAATAACAAATAAATGCCATAACGAAATTCCTTGATTATTTTCCATAATTTATAATGAACTTCTCTGAATTCCTCAAAAATGTTTATTTCGCCTAGATCCTGATTTCTAATTCAGTAGAAAAGTCAAAATCTATAAAGGAAAAAAACGCGAAGGTGATTTTGTGACCTTCACAAATTTGGTGAAAGTAAACAGAGTTTGGCGAAGGTGAATCAAAAGTCCTTCGCCACATTTGCGAAGGTAAAAAAATCCTTATGTGCAACCCTGGACTTTCTATTTGAAATAGCTCTATTATATTCTTTAACTTTCTGTTTTATTTCCGAGTTCAATCAAAATAATGCAATCTCGCTGATTTTCTTTGTAAAGCAGCTTATTGATTTCGAGACGATCTTTTATTATACGAGGTTCTCTATTATCTCCTCTGAGATTTAATACACGTTCAAAATATCTATTTTTATTCGATTAAGATTTTTCTCCTCCGAGACACATAATATGATTTATAACTGCGTTCTTAAGCAGAATATCATTTTATTCCTTTTTAGAAGGGCTAATATGTACTTCAATCAAATATAAAATTCAATTCCAAATGTCTTGTGTCTATATAGTAATGCTCTGCTTTATCTCCTCCGAGACAAATTGTGCTATGTAATATAGTTCTCCGAAAATAACGATATTATCTCTTCAAATTCAGCAGAATAGAATAGTTTTCTCCTCGAGATTTAAGATATCACGTGCAAGATACAATTAAGATTCAGCAGAATATCATCTCCCCCGAGATCAAATATATTATCTCCTCCTAGATGTCAACAGACTAAGCAAACTGAACAGTATATCCTCCGAGATTAAAGATATTATCTCATCCGAGATTAAAGAAAGGTATCTCCTCCGAGATTAAAGATATTATCTCGGAGGAGATTAAAGAAAGTATCTTCTCGGAGATTAAAGTAATTATCTCCTCCGAGATGAAATATGTAATCTCCTCCGAGATGATATATATATTATCTCCTCATGTTTAAATTGATGTTTTTATACATTTGATTGTTATCTGTCCCAAATGATACAGTAATTTCATTAAGCAATCTTCAACACCATCTGAAAAATATTTCAAACAATTATTAACACATTAAAATCATACTACATATGCTTAATTCAAAACGCCATATATATGCAGTTCTAAACATAGGACATATATATTCAACGTCAATGTGCAAGCCATTGATTTTTTTCCAACGCATATATATTAACATTTTGAATCAAACCATAACGCGTTCCAGCAATTGCACTTTAAAAAAGGCGGGTACTCGTGTGGACAAAACCCGTTCAAACAGACAAATCGCATTCAAATCTCCTCGTAAATAATTAGCCAAAGAGTTTCATAAAGAAAAGATAAGTGCAACGTTTGGCAATCGCTTATGAAAACATGCCGAAATGTTGTGGCCAACGTTGAATGCAGTACCTGTAAAGGATTAAAATAGATTCTGTATAAAATGTACATAGTTTTTGTAACATTTTAAACAAATATGTTATAAGCGGTTTAATCTTTATAACAATTAAAAACAAATATTTTCAATCATCTATCAATTTGATTAATCTTCACTTTAAGTCATAGCAATTCATGTTTAAATCAACATACGCACAGTTTTTCTTTTGACGCGGATGTGTTTTCGTCACCTAAAATTTAATTACATGCATTAAACTGATTGCGTATTAAATATAAATAATAGAATAGAAAAATAGAACATCAAATTTAAACATAGAACGTATGAACAAATTCTTTGAACACTCTTTTTTTATCTTTGTGACTAATGGACATTACTGACATAACTATAGTCCTAGACTTTGCACGAACGTGGCGGCGGAGGACTAACAAATGAACAGATTGTATTAAGAATCACATGTTTTAATCAAAATACTATACAGAAGACCAAATTTTAAAAATGATTCTATTTTTACTATATAAGAGACGAATTTGGCGAAAATGGCGAAGTCAAACATGGCGTACACAATGACTTGATTGCCATAAAAAGCACATGTCCTAATAATGTGATAATATAAAATCATTGGTTGCTGGTTAAGATATCTTCGACCAATCAGTTATTAATTAGTATCCTTCATTAGATTTAGTTATTTATTATTATTATTGTCATTATCTTGCATTAATACGATCGATTAATATAAAAAGAAGCTTGATTTAAGCTTAAAAGATCTATGGTAAAAACTGTAGGAACTGTAGGAACTGTATAACAAAGAAACCGAATTGGCAGAAATGACGAAGACCACCATGGCGATTCAATCTTCCTTTAAACCATAAGCTGACATCGCTATCATTATTTATCATTTGCTGACATCGCTATCATTATTTATCATTTGCTTTATTTTTATTATAATTATTTATTTAATTTATAATTACTATTAATCATTTTCATTATTATTGTTATCATGATATATTATTCACATTTATTATCATTATATTCAAATAAGAAAGTTTTACAATATAAGACCAAAATGACGAAATGTCAAAGTCCAGCATGGCGACAAAAACGGAACGATCGTCATCAAAAGCATAAATTGGAATAAGGGTACCATAGGAAAGCTTGAGTTAACATTTGAAAGCTGTACTGAAAAAAAGTTGTGGGAGAATATAGCATTGGAAACAAAACGTGTTTGTCCTTTATAGAAAATCGAATTGGCGAAAGTAGCAGTGTCCATCTCGAAGACCAACGTGAGTCGATCGTCATAACAAACAATAAGACCGAGAGGTTTCTCTTAATAGAAGACAATTTGGTGGAAATGTCAAAGTCCGGCATGACGACCATTTGGATCGATCGTCATCCAAAGCACAAACTAGAATGAAGCTACCATAGAAATGATTTAGTTACATTTGAAAGCAGTCCCGTCAAAACTGTTGGAGAAGATAGCCTATAAAACAAAGAGTTTTCTCTATACAGGAGAAAAATTGGCGAAGGTAGCGAAGTCCACAAAGGCAACCACAATGATTCGATCATCATCAAAAGCATAATCTATGTTGGGGTCACTATGGTGGTCCACCATGGCGACCACAATGTTTTGATTGTCATCAATAGAACAATCCATAATGAGGTGACCATATAGAAGCTTGTGTTAAAGTTTGAAAGCTCTATGATCGAAACCATGGGCGAAGATGCAACATTAAATCGGGCGGAAAAGGCGAAGTCCACCATGGCAACCACAATGTCTCGATCGTCATCAAGAACACAATACATAATAAGGTGACAATATAGAATCTTGTGTTAAAGTCGGAAAGCTCTATGATCAAAACTGTGGGCGAAGATGCAAGATTAAATTGGGCGGAAATATCGAAGTCCACCATGGCAACCACAATGGCTCGATCGTTATCAAGAGCACAATCCATAATTAGGTGACCATATATAAGCTTGTATTAAAGTTTGAAAGCCCTAGGATCAAAACTGTGGGAGAAGATAGGGTTTGTAGCTGAGAGTTTTTTACTATATATAAGACCAAATTGGGCGGAAATGGCGAAGTTCACCATGGCGACCACAATGTATCGATCGTCATCAAAAGCATAATGTATGATGAAATTACCATATAGATGATTGTGTCTAAGTATGAAAGCTCTATAATCAAAACTGTGGGCGAAGATGCAAGATTAAATTGGGCGGAAAAAGCGAAGTCCACCATGGCGACCCCAATGATTCGATTGTCATCAAAACACAATCTATAATGAGGTGACCATATAAAAGCCTGTGTTAAAGTTTGAAAGCTCTATGATTAAAACTGTGAGAGATGATAGGGTTTGTAGCTGAGAGTTTTTTACTATATATAACACCAAATTAGACGGAAATGGCGAAGTCCACCGTGGCGATCACAATGGTTCGATCATCATCAAAAGCACAATCCATTATGAAAAGACCATATAAAAACTTGTGTTAAAGTTTGACATCTCTATGATCAAAACTGTGGGAGAAGATAGGGTTTGTAGCTGAGAGTTTTTTACTATGTATAAGACCAAATTAGGCGGGAATGGCGAAGTCCACCATGGCAACCACAATGGTTCGATCGTCGTCAAAAGCACAATCTATAATGAGATGACCATATAAAAGCTTGTGTTAAAGTTTGAAAGCGCTACAATCAAAACTGTGGGAGGAGATAGGTGTTTAGGGAAAAGTTTACGGAATAACTAACTAACTAACTAACGGCAGACGGACGGACACCAACCGATTGCACAAGCCACATTTTCGTTACACGAAAGCTGGGTTGTCAGGGCAGTGATCAGAATTTAATTTAACTAACAGATTTTCCTCAGATTCGGTAAGAATAGGAAGAGAATCGAGAGTAGAACTATTTTCTACCTCTTTATTAAGTGTTGTTTGAGAAGAACTAGGTGTAAAAAATTTAGTAACAGAAGTTTGTTTAATATTTAGTTTAGGTGAAGTTAGCTTTAATTGAGCTAGATCAACTTGTTGTTTGGTAGATGAAATATGACTTACCGACGCAGCCTTAGGAGTTTCATCAATATTCTGTTGACTCTCATCCATGTCTCCGAAGTTTTAATCAAATAGTATAACGAGGCAAAAGAGGTGATGGATGACCCAAACTTCCCAAAAAGAAAGTTTGGATCATCCATCATCTCTTTTGCCTTGTTGTGATACCTAATCTAAATGGTTATTGGCCCTCGGGATAGGACAAAGTAATGCCCGCGCCCTTCGGGCTTGGGTATTACTTTTCCCTATCCCTCGGGCCAATAACCATTTTGATTAGGACCCTTCGGTTATTATTCCAAATTTAATCATGCTAAATTTCCATTGGAGAAACTTGACCATTGTTTACTCGGCGTTTTTACTGTCGCCAAAAATATATACAATTTCATAAATCTAACCTATTGTAGAACCACCCAGTTCCCAATACTCATGGCCGCCTTACTCGATTGAGAAACCTTGAACACAATGTTAGACCGGGAACAACGCATGGTATACTTGTTGTTATTCAAAACACGCTTCAGTACGCTTCATCTGCTTCTGAACACTAAATTAGATGCTGTTGCATGCGGTGTGGATGTGGATGTCTTTGTTATCACCTCTTTTAGGCTGGGCATGTAGCGCATTCCTGCCTCGTAGTCATCCATGTCGACAGCTTCATCAGCGCCGGCGTCGGCTTCGTCGGCAGAACCAGGCTCGATCGGCTATTGACCTCGGTCGTTGATGAGAAGGATATCCTTCGGAACATGCATGCTACCAAATCGGATGCAATTGTGGAAGCGCGATCCTTGTACGACATGTTGTAGCAGCCATCGGCCGTCGTGAGTCGATGGTCCATGTGCCTGGCCAGGAACGCCTTGCCTTCTTATGAATTATCTATGAATACTCTTATGAATTCTCCCGGAAATAGGTCACAATGGACCGTCGAAGGATGTTGGATTTAATGCGCTGCTTACTTGCGAGAAAAACCCTCTTATGCACAGAGAACTTTGGGTTGGTTTCCTCAATGTCGCAGTACTCTCGCCATGCAAAGTTTAGCTCGAACGTCTGTAATAACCCTATTCCTCTACAATGTTTTAGTCCCTACACGTTTGTTTTTTTATAGGTTCGGTTATGCATTGTGTTTACGTTAGGGAAGCAATCGATGTACTGCACGATTTCGAGTTGTCTGTACTGACGGCTATAAATCAAACCACGTATGTACTGGCACGGCGAATAAAGAGTTATTATATTTTCGTTTCGATCCTTATTTACTTACGGAATTCTTTTTTAAACGACTGACCTATGTCTGTACTGACGCGATGAAAATCAAATAAACAATATTAACTGTCGACCTCTTAACTGGAGTCATATCTCGTTACCTGTACTGATGCCGAAGATGTTAAATCGATTTAAAATCGCAGCCCAAATATTTTAGTTTCCCTCCCATAATCGCATTGTATAACCGTTTTGGTTTTACTCAGAGTCTGTACTGTCGCCCGATATATCCCCTAATTTCTTAATTTAACTCGGGGCCGCCTTACTAGAACCAGATACCCCCTATTTAATGTGTTAGCAAGCGGTTGGACAACTGCCAGAGACACATACTCTGGCAGGTAACCAGGAGAAAGAGTTGCAAGGGTTCTCAAAGCGTTAAGGTTTTCCCTATCTCCAGATCGGGCCTCGCACGCCTCTCCAACTCGTCAGGGCATCGGATAACTAGGATCCTGCGAAGTGGAATGAGGGTTCCAGGGTTTTTTTTGGAACCCGAACAGTATATGAAACTGTTTATGCAATTGTACGATTACTCGTCAACAAACTGCCAAATATGTAAAAGGTGTATTTTTATACACTTATTGGCCCGGGGCCGCAGGCTCCGTGCCTTTATATAACTGAAATGCCCAATATAATTTTGATACAATTTTTAATCATGAGAAATGGGCGATAAAAGATAAGCTCAACTTCAAAAACCCATTTCAAAGCATTAGTCATATTTATCAAACCACCAAAGACGAAGCAAAAACGGAGAAAAATGCATTAAAAGTGATAAAATCGTATTTTAAAGAAATTGAAAAGAAATTGAAAAGAAACTGAAAAGATGTAACCTAGACGAGGAAATCCTAGGATTCTGCAATAGGGCTCTACTAGAAGGACGAAAACCAGAACAGTGGTCGATTATGAATATAATACCTATACCTAAAACCGGTGATATCTCAAAAGGCAACAACTACAGAGGAATAAGTATAAGTTCGCTAGTAGCTAAGACATACAACAGAATGATCCTCAATCGTATCCGACCAGGAATCGAACCTCACCTAAGAATAAACCAAAATGGATTTAGACCGGGGAGAACAACAACGAACATTAGGTGAACATGGAATATTCGACGCTTTCTAAGCGAAGAAGCCGCGAAGAGGATAATGCTCGCAACGGTCATGTGTCGACTTGACTATTGTAACTCTTTATTAATCAATTTACCGCAAAAGGATATAGAAAAACTCGAAAAACTTCAAAATGCCGCCGCCCGTTTGATCTCATTGACACCAAATCGAGAATCTGTTGAACCAGTGCTAAAGACACTCCATTGGTTACCAGTTGCATTTAGAATCCAATTTAAAATCGCAGTAATAGCACATCGATGTGTACATGGAACGGCTCCTAGCTATTTGCGAACAATGCTAACACCATTTGTTCCGAAAAGGAACCTACGATCGGCAAATAGCGTCGCTGTGAGTTTCGTGATACCTCGAGTAAACCAAAAAACAGTTGGTCCTCTTGCCTTTAGTATTGCAGGACCACAGGTCTGGAACGGCATTCCAGAATTGATCCGAGAAATAAAATCGAACGATATTTTTAGAGCGAAACTCAAAACACACTTTTTCGAATGTGCCTTTTAGTCGAAAAACTCGTGTACAGCGCTTTTATGAAGCATCAAAGGCGCTTAGCAAAAAACATTATTGTATTGTATTGTATGTCAAAGGCGACAAAAGCCTTAGAATCTGATTATGATCTAGCCGGACTTGCCTTCATTAAGAATGACAAACATTTGCGAAGTCTGATCTCCTACCCACTATCAATTGTTCATTGAGATTTTAAAACAATAACGCGCCGTAATATGTATTTTGTACAAAGCCATGTTTAACAAACCACTGATAAACTTACTCTGTCCAGCATGCCGCAATCACTGCCGGTTGCCGTCGGGCCATGACCCACAAGTTCCAATCTTTACAGTACATCCGTTTCTCATCCTCAGAGATGTCGTATGAGACCTGCATGATGCGTTCAGGAGGTAATACATGGGCGTATCAAAATACATTTAGAAGAATAAAATTGAATTTTAATTTTGTTTCTCATCCACTCTTTTTGGATTAGTTAAATATAATAATTATCAGTAAATCAGAGCTGATTTTTAGTAGTGTGCCTCCTATGTGTTTGCGTTAAAGTTCCATCAAGTATAAATTGCCTTTGATGCCTGCTTGCGAATGAGGAGACCTGTGACTCGTCGCTTCCGCTGAAGGTAGTTGCAGCGGGGACCATACTTGACAGGGAGAGCTTTTGTCTCCCAATTGTTCTTCACCAGCCTTAATCCCAGAATGTCCACCTTCTATTGTCCGCAGATCGTTCAATGAGACATCATCTGAGCCATCTTAAGCAATGAAATCATATCTGTTAGACACCGAAAAGTACACGGCCATCATTATCCATCGTAAGCAACCGTCTCTTTATAGAAACATTCAATCTTATGTTCAAATAAC
>LQRL01098411.1:25070-39334 GCA_001703475.1 Hydroides elegans
ATATTTATATATATTCATATTAAAAAACAATAAGTTCTATTATTACCTTGTGCCTTAGGTATATATAAATTTGTACTGAAATTCCTGAAAATCAAAATCTAGGAATAATATTGACCAATACATAATGAATACCAAACTATATATATAGAAATGATAATAACCAATGAATAACCAATGGTTTATTTCACGTTCAAATTGTGTGTAAATATTGTTACTTTTAGACGTTTTCATAAGCGTGAATTTATGCCTTAGGCTTTTTTTGACTTTGCGTCACAAAATGTACGCAATTCTATCATCTTACAAATAATTTTGGGCTAGAATTCGTATTTCTATTTTGCAAATTCGTCGTAACGTAACTCTTCTCAACCACATTCAATATTGATTTAAGCAACTGAATGACATATATAATAACATTTAAAGTAATATTTTATCTATAGAATTCAGATCAAATATATATATTTTTACTAAAATATATTGTTTACGCAAACTGTAACATTTATAAAAATATATTTCCATCATTTAAGCATTGAACGCGTATTCAAAATCCCTGCTATCAACAATAAAACATTTCCAACTGTTACAATATATCGATACATCTATACAATTTAACATATTTAACAAGGAACCTTTAAATATATATACTACTATAATTGTACATTTTCTGTAAAATACAATTTTTGCTTAAATTGAGGTTTCATTATTGAACGATCAACTAATTTATGTATCGCAATATCATGTAAAACTGCATAAAAAATAACGATAAAAAACACAAAATAACCTCAGATTATGAATAAATGATTTAATAATTTCATGTTTCCCAAAAATAAAATTCCATTTTTTTATCAAAACTTCTCAATGATAATTAATTACAAAACTTTTTAATAATGTTCTTGTTATGTGTGAAATAACAATCACATAAATAGTGCAACACCTTTTCGGCGTGCAAAAAGGCACAATTGTCTGATTCGAAAATTGTCAAATCCTTCTTGCGTTTATTTGTTATTTTAATCGTTTTTATTACGAGTAAGATCCTTTTCCTCACTGTTTAGTCCCTTTTATAACCAATAAGCTAATCTATTTAGTTTTTGAATCTATATAAAGTTTGTAAAATTGTCGTGATGTTGCCTTTGAAATGTTCATTAAGTGCCCTCCTGATATATACAGAAGGTCCCTGATATCTACCTTATATTCCTGACGCAAGTATATTCTATTAAGCTGATTTTTAAACCACCGATTTATTTGTTATTTCAATTTATTATAGAATAGCATAGCAATCATACCTAAATCACATTTATTTTGTAGTGCTTGTGGGCTTTATACTTTACGATTTGCGTCAAAAATATATCTAATGTAAAAAATACCTTTCAAGTTCCAATCATTTTTGAAAAGTGATTGTCAATCAATAAAAACATATCCGTTTTTCCACAAACCCAAGTAAAAAATCTCTTGATTATGTATTTCCAGATAATATATCAACATTTTTTTTGTAGACATCCAACATATAAACTAAGGAAGGATCAAAGTTTGAGTGTATACGCAGTTTATTCCCCCGTAACGTTTAACATCAGGCGTGATTATTGCATTTATATCGTTATCATGCCAAAGCCATGGCAGCCAGACTAACCTAAGTTGTGTTTTCATTTAAGTCAGGGGCCCTTATGTGTCATTTATCGTAATCTCAAATCAACTTACTGTGTTTTTTTTTGGTATTCCATTCCATATTTATTGATTATCTTCTCTGCTTGTTTAAGGTTTGAATCTTTGGCTGAGACGCATGACAAATAATATATAAGGCTTGATATTCAAAGGTCTTAGTAGTCATAACCTTGCCATATTTAGATTGTGTGATTATAGTTGTCAAATCAAGAGCATTATAATTCATTACTTGTTTGAACATCAAGACCAAGCTCTATTCCCCAAATGCTATAGGTTTACGAAGTATTTAGATCTCGAAATGAAGCACTGGCTCGATATTTCAGGGTCCAACATAAACAAGTAATGTTTTGCCTACATTTATGCGTATACCTGAATATATCGAAAAGATCTCCGTGACAACGAAATCGTTTATAAAGATTCTGTGTATTTTAACATCATATGCAGAAAAAAATGTAAGTTCATTTATGGTGTCATCATTGCGTATAAATTGTGCAAATAGTTCTACACACAAGATAAACATAGACATAGACAGTGGACAGCCCTATCTAATCCCTCTATCTATTTCGAACAACCTTCTTGCGTACCCGTTATTAATGACAGTGCTTGATATATCCGTGACGCGTATCTCAATTATACTTTGAAGCTATAAATAAACTTTTCAAGTATTTTGAAGGCAATCTGCATTCATTTTCTGATAGGTTACCCTCACAACTAAATTTGTCTTCCTCATTTAGGTTAGCAAGGTTTCTATACTCAAAAGGGAATTTAGTCGTTACAATTCTGGTGAAGACGAATTGGCCGGTTAAGGCGAAGTGTCTGGAGAAAAAGAAGTGTATTGTGAAAAAGAGGGTCAGGTAAAGACGAAGGGTCAAGTGAAACCGAGTATTGTGAAAACAAATGTTCTAGCGAAGACGAAATGTCTGGTGAACCCAAAGTGTCATGTGAAGACGAATGTTCTGGTGAAGACGGCGTGTCTGATGAATGAAAATTGGAAGGCTGGTGAAGATACCGTGTCCTGTGAAGACTAAGTGTCTAGTAACGACAAAATGTCTGGTAAAGCCGAAGTGTCTGAAGAAGAAGACGAAATGTCTGGTGAAGACGAAGAGTCAAGTGAAAACGAAGTGTCATATGAAGACTAATGTTCTGGTGAAGACGGAGTGTTTGATGAAAATAAGAGTTCCAGTGAAGATAAGATGTCTGATGAAGACGAAATGTCTAGTGAAAACAAAGTGTCTGATAAAGCCAACGTTTCTGGAGAAGACGAAGTGTCTGGAAAAGATGAGGTGTCTGGAGAAGACGAATGTTCTGGTGAAAACGGAGGGTCTGATGAAAATGAAAGGTCTAGTGAAGATGATTTGTCCGGTGAAGACGTAAAATTGATGGTCAGGCGAAACGAAGTGTCTGGTGACTACGAGGTGTCTGGTAAAGATGGAGTGCCTGGTGAAAACGAAGTGTCTAGTAAAGACGGAGTGTCTGGTGAAAACGGAGTGTTTGGTTAAGAAGAAGGGTCTTGTGAAAACAAGTGACTGATAAAGACGAACAGTCTGGAGAAGATTAGGTTTCTTGAGAAAACAAATAGTACGGTGAAAACGAAGTCTCTGGGGAAGACGGAGTGTCTGGTGAAGACAGAGTGTATGATGAAGACAAATGTTCTGGTGAAGACGGCGTTTGTGGTTAAGAGGGAGGGTCTGGGGAAAATTAAGTGTCTGGTGGAGACGTAGTATCTTGGGAAGATGAGGTGTCTGGAAGAAAAGAAGTGTCTAGTAAAGACGGAGTGTTTGGTGAAGACGGAGTGTTTGGTGAAGACGGAGTGTATGATGAAGAAAATATTCTGGTGAAGACGGAGTGTTTGATTAAGAAGAAGGGTCTTGTGAAAACTAAGTGACTGATGAAGACGAAATGTCTAGAGAAGATTAGGTATCTGGAAGAAACAAATGGCATGGTGAAAACAAAGTGTCTGGTGAAGACGGAGTGTCTGGTTAAGAAGGAGGGTCCGGTGAAAACGAAGAGTCTGGTGGAGGCGAAGTGTCTGTGAAAAAAAGTGAAAAAAAAAAAGATTTAAAAGGGAAATCCAGCAACAAGAACGGCAACAAAGCGGTTGGACATTGAAACAAGCAACTACAACGCTTTCCACAACAACTCAACAACACTGAAGTGAAGCACTTGGGGGTTCCCACATCCAAATACAGATGGTACACATTAAGCCAAATGGCTTTCTGTTTCCTCTTTTGTTTTCAACCAATAACCTATAACCCTTGCAGAGTCAAACTGTTTGGTAAGCCAATAGATATATCCGTAAATATTTGCTTTATAAAAAAATATGAACCAATCAGTATTGTTGTCTATATATATGACCAATTGATGCAGAAATCTCATCCCTGTTTTGCTATATGCATGACCATTTAATGCAGACATCCCTAAAAGTAAGACCACGTGACCTGTTATTTTATCACTTCTTGAAGTCTATCGAACATTATCCGTTTTAATAATTAAATATTTCTTGCATAGTCATGTCAAGCCTTTTATCAGGTCAAAATTTAAAGGTTCCTGGACTTTATGTTACCAGTTTTGACAACAGGACATACCCAGTAAGCAAACAAAAATCATAACGTTTCTTGTTGGTGGATTTAAGGTAACACGCAAGGAAAACTAGTTTTACACGTGTATTTTATGTCGAATTTAAAAAGGTTTATTTTAGGTATCAAAGTGACGTGATAACGTAAAAATGACATGATATATGTAGTTGTTGTGTGCATCATCACAACCCGCTATTGTTTATCCTCATCATCGGGAAACATCATTTGAAACGTTTCATATTTTAAAATCATAATTTACTCATAACAAAAAGGAATAATATGTCCAAAAAGGAATTGAATGAAATATATGTGCTTATAGATGATGCAAGGAAATCGGTGATAAACGCCCTAGAAAATTATATATTTTTTATATTAAGTAATTATTGTCCAGGGGCAATAACATCAACGCAATTTGTTCAAAGATTGATAGAAGGACACGATTAGTAGAAAAAAAACTTTCGGAGCAAGATATATTTTCACACAGAGCAAGGTAGATCCTATATTTTATATGGTTAAAGCAATGTCAAAATTCTTTATTTTTTACATCTTTATATGTTACATTTTATAATGTAGGTAATAAGCACATTATTCATTAGTCTTCTTTATCATGTTTTACATATTTGTGAATTTATATTGTTTTTTCAATATATGAAACGCCAGTTACCTGTGCTGTTTAACAGAAATCTAGCTCTATTCCAAGGTGATGTTCTATTAGCCTATATGACTACGCGATTCAACATAATCTCTTTTCACTATATAAAGACGTCATAAACATTCTCTAGGGTAAACTGAATTTATTCTGTAATATATTTCAATTCATATACGAAGAGCACCTCACGACCCCAAAAAGGTATTCCCCAACAAACTCAAGCTGGCTTGGCTATTTTGGTAAAATACTTTCTAGCTCGGAGATTTGAGCAGTTTGCGGAACACCATTTTACTATTTCTCAATTTGCGCATTCAGAGATGGGAATAGTTATTTGAAAACTGATTAAACTTGCTTGCAATTGTCTTAAAGGCGTTTATTTGAAAGATATGATAGAATAATTGGATAAATTCAACCTTAACAATTATCGTAAAAGGTGTTCCTTTTCAGTTCCAAGCTGGTTAAAAAGAAGAAATAGCCCAACTGGCTAGGACGAAATGAACACCTTTTTGCGTAAATTTGATGTTCAAAAACTATTGTTTTGCTGTCGTTCATAATTGTAATTTTGCTTTTAGGCGATTAACAAACTTTATGAAAAAAATGTCGTGGGGTGCCCTTCATATACAAACATTTGATTACTGTGAAAAAATAATATATAATAAAAATAATAAAATACAACAGCAAATGTTTTTTTTCTTCTTTTTATTCACTCAAAACATATTTTATCAATACATTGCAATATAAATACATGACTCTAAACCAATAAAATATAACATTTCACAAGTACATTGCAATATCAAACATTCAATTTTAACGATTTTGGCATATTTATAACTTAACACGAGTAAGACATTGTTTCTGTGACTATACAAACATACATTGCGACATTATAACAGGTCAGGAAGCATTCCAAACTCTCTGTATTTTTCGCTGTACACATTGAAAAAGCTGCGTTCTATTTCTATATTTTTCTTAATATTCTTAGGAATTGTGAAAAATAAACTTTTTTATATGACCATTATGTATGTAAATTCTGGCTTGGAGTAAAGTATAATCGGTAACAAAATATACATGTTTCGGTACATCAGCTTTCAAACAACCTAACAATTTCATGCGATTATTAATTATTATGCTTTCTATCAGATTTTTTTCACCTAATTTTCAAACATATTCCAAAATGGTATAACAGTTTTACAAGTAAAAAATGTATGCATAATATCTTTGTTTTCGTCACACATCATACATTTTGAAACAACAGATTCATTGAATTTTGAAATGATCACATCAGATGCGTAGTTTTTATGCATGATTTAAAGAACTCCAATAATAAATAATAATTAGGATAGAGGGTCTCCTCTAACTCCGTTTCTGACTGCAAAATATTTGCTGGTATATCCGTCATTAATTGTACAGCTTTCAATATTATTATATATCACTCGTATCCAGCGCCTTATATTATCACCTAGATTAAAACTTTCAAGGCATCGATCGATAAAGTTCCAGTTAAGTTTATCAAAGGCCTTTTCAAAGTCAATAAATGCTAGAAGAGCTTCTTTTTTCTCGCGTTTTAAATAGTCAATATTGTCTATTAGTCCAAATTTTAGTGTCAACGTTTAATAGGCTAATTGGTCGCCAATTTTGTAATACTGATTTATCCTTGTTTTTTTTTGGCAGAAGTCGTATCACTCCCTGTCTTTGTTCACAGCTTCAAAACCTTTCTTTGAAGCTGAAGTTGTATGGCTCTATTACACAATCTTTTATTTGATTCCAAAAGAAAGCATAAAACTCTTTCGTCAACCCATCAGTACCTGGCGTTTTATTAAATTCCTGCATCGTTAATGGTTGATTTAAAATTACTCTCGAGTTATCGTTGATTTGCGGTATTCTAGCAGGTTGAAAAAACTCATCATAGAAATCATCTGAGACTCTATTGTCCCTATCATATAATGCTTTGTAAAAGTTCGCTGTCTCTTGTTGTATCTCTTTAGGCTTAGTTATTGGTCTCCCTTTAGTGTCCATCAGTCTTTTTATGTTTTTGTTATCATAGTTTTTCTTTTCTTAGCTAAAAAATACAGCTTTTGATTATGCTCTAGGAAGAAAGAATTGCTTCGTACATAGCGTCCATATGCTTAAATTTGTTCGAGCTCTTTTCGAGTCATGTTAAGCTTACTGACAAGTTGTTCGGATTCCTTTGAATCATTCTCTTTATCTAATTGTTGTTCAATTCTTGTAAGTATGTTATATAATTCTTTTTATAATTTCTTTCGTCGCATACGTGCCTGTCCTTTGGAAAATCTTATAGAAAATGCTCTTATTTTGTATTTGATAAATTTCCATTTTTGGACGTTGGGCGTTCATTGTTGAGCGTTCGCGTTTAAGAGTTTGGATCAATTCTACAAATCGCGTCAAAAGTCCCGCACCGGATTACATGGGGGGATACGATGGTTAAGAATCATTGCAAAAATGTGAATGTGGCCTTCCAACCCCATCGAGATTCTAATGATGACATCTATGGTCTATGAGTTTTCGCGACTCCATTGCCCCCAATCAATGCAGTCCTCGATCTACACCCTTGACCATTATGAATACAGTGTATTTGCGTTAATCTATACAATACAAGACTCTACACTATACACGAATATCAATAGAAGTCTACTCGAGTCTAGTGATAAAGGTGTTACAATATGGACTAGGTAAAAGCCAAAACATAACATTTCGTCATCGATGTGCGTTTCACGGGTCAATAGGTCCAAGTGGCACAAACCTATGACTATACTTCCCCACAACCAATTCAATAGAAGTCTACAAAGGTGCACCGTTACGATTCTCTGAGCACAGGTCTATTGAAACACTGTTTCTTTGCGTCTGTAAGCACTAGAATTCCTGAGACTCTATAAAGGCCTCGGTTAACGGTTAAACGGTTTTCAAATATACAGCCAATTATAAGCTCCCAATGTGCCCAAGCATTTTCATACACACGAGATTATGGGGATATTTTCGTCGTAACCGCGTAACAGTTGATTTAGCGACGCTAAAATGCTGTGCGGCCGTTGCGGCTGTTTGACCGGGGAGGTCGAAAAGACCCAATATTTACGCCCTTTGAATTGTTGTCAACTTCGGCATTTTGGAATTCAAATGTCGTGCTTTCTCTAAACATAAATGGCCTTCAGAACCAACTGCCAAATAACTACGAGGTTTCGCGTATATTTTTCAAGAAACATGCGATTCTTTCGAATTCGTTTCCATGATAGACATGATTTAATATCCATATCCCTACATAACCATTCATCTTCGGAAACGTTCATTGGATTGCAAATAGATTTAAACAGTTTTTACATAATAACTCTTTTAAAAAGGGAATGATCAAGTCCCGGGACTGCCAAACTACTACCAACAACCGTACATAATAAGTATACGTGGTAAAACCAGTCATTTATATTGGTTACATACATGGAACAATGAGAGTCTGTGTTTTCATTCATTCCTCATTTGATACACGTAAAATGCAAGGTCGTATTTAGTGTAACGTGCGGTGGGAGGGCGCTTTGAAGGGGTAGGGGATGTGGGGCAGTAATATATTACTAATGGACAACAACATATCAAAGCATGGATACCAATGCTTTGAGCCTTTGATAATAGTAATTTCTGGTGTAGACTCATGCCCCCACCGATGCATAACCCGCATCATATATTAATCATTTTCAACAAATCGTATATTTGTCCTATTAATGCCTTTATATAATAAAGAACAATTTGAGGACTGGCAATAGCACAAATATAACAACCAAACATCAATGATGACGAACATGTATATCATTATTCGATTTTTGTACAGGCATTACAAAAATGCAATTAAAATATGTTTCAGTGCAAAGTAATCCTTCCCCGGCGAAATCCCTTTACATTTTGACAAAAGTCCCCCATCTCCAAGGGCCGAACATGCCCTTGCTATTTATCATCATATGCATTATATAAATGAAGCATAATACTTTGGGTGTCTTGCTTAAAATAATGTTTTGAATGGGTAATTTTACGTACTGACTCATGCAAAGTAAATATAACGTCCGTCACTACGATAACAGACCCAATCAACGTCCCGACGCTGTTTAAATATGGCAAGATATATAACGAGGTATATATATTTAACGACCCGACAACCGCGACGTAAATATGAGTGAATTAAAGCAGATCTTTCAACGATCTTCTCACATATCTAATTTCTAATGATATCCTATATGAAGTTATATTATTCAAATAAATATTTGTACTGGTTTGACACATTTATATTCTCGCAGTAAATACTCCACAATTCCCATCCACCCAAGGTACCCCGCACACCCCACATATCTCCTCTCATGACTTGGTACTGAATGAGTACTGAATGAAAACATAGAATCTCATTGCCATTTGTGCGTAACCTTTATAAATGACGTGCTTTATAATGTCGTTTTATTATTGAAGGGCGTTCGTAGTTATTTGGCAGTTCCATGACCCGATCATTCCTTTTTTAAAACAGTTATTACAAGAAAACTGTTTAAATTAATTTAAAATCAAATGTACGTTTTCGAAGATGAATGGTTATGTGGAGATATACGAGCGCTTCAGTTTTTTTCCTTAGATTTTGGGTATACATTTTGTTTAAACTGCAATAATTCATAGACTATACATCATGGATGTTTCATTTTCAACCAGATTATAAATAAACCTTTTAGAAATGAAATGCATTTATAAAAAAAATTGATAATAGATATGGTCTTATTGAGTCAAATCTTAACCCCAGTGATGACACTTCGGGATGACCAGGCGCTTCAATTTTTTCCACCCTGATACATTTTATATTCATACACGTAGTCTTTCACACATTATATATCAAAGGTTTGTGTAATAAACTGGACACGTTTAACTATTACACTGATAGATATCCAACAGAATCGGTCTACATTAATATACTTTATTGATGGTATTTTCATAAGTAGACAGCACTTCTGATACAATTTGGCATAAACATGTAATGTAAAGCGCTACATCTAAATTGTTGTTAAAAGTTGGATATACTTTTAAATACACATATAGTCCTTGAGAAGAATTCTTTTTAAACCGGGTATCCTTATTAGAATCTTCTGACATTAAGATTTTATGCAGGTTTACCTTCACATGTATTTTTCCATCGCCACTCGCTGATATATCACGCAGGATAATCAATCTATTTCATGTGATATCTTATGTAGACGTTTGACAATATACCTTATGAAAGAATTATTAGTATGCAAATACTTATGACGGACAATCAGTTTTAAAACTATCAAACAACTATGAGTGTATGTAATAGCCTATCAAATCTACAATTAAGGAGGAAAAGTAGGTATATATATACTCTTTCAAGTAGTTCTCTTTGTAATTTGATATTTATTTGTAAGTTTTGTCGAAGAAAATAGAATTACACGAATATTTTGTGCATAAGAAGTCAATACACACGTGTTCTGAACTAGATCTATCAGGGTGGAAATAAATTGAAGCGCCTGGTCATCCCAAAATGCTGTCAGTGGGGTTAAGATTTGACTCAATAAAGCCAAATAGATTAACTATATATTTTTGAAAAATTGGTTACATATCTAAAAGGTTTATTTATAAACTGGTTGAAAATGAAACTTCCACGATGTTTAGTCTATGAAATACTGCATCACATCTATAACGAAGAAGAATTCGAAGAAATCACACTTTTAATGATAACAAGTATGTGAAACCCTCGTAGTCTTTTGGCAGTTGGTTCTATAGAGTCTCAGGAATTCTAGTGCTTACCGACGCAAAGAAACAGTGTTCTAATAGACCTGTGCTCAGACACTTCGTAACGGTACACCGATAGACTTCTATTGAATTGGTTGTGGGGAAGCATAGTCATAGGTTTGTGCCACTTGGACCTATTGTCCCGTGAAACGCACATCGTGGACGAAATTGTATGCTTTGGCTTTTACCTAGTCCATATTGTAACGCCTTAATCACTAGACTCGAGGAGACTTCTATTGATATTCGTTTATAGTGTAGAGTCTTGTAGTGTATAGATTAACGCAAAGACACAGCATTCATAATGGTCAAGGGTGTAGATCGAGGACTGCATTGATTGGGGGCAATAGAGTCGCGAAAACTCATACCATAGATGTCATCCTTAGAATCTCGACGGGGTTGGAAGGCCACATTCACAATTTTTGGAATGATTCTTAACCATCGTATCACCCCATGCAATCCGGTGCGGGACTTTTGACGCGATTTGTATTACTTTATCCGTGTATGCTTGGTTCGTTAGAAGATTGGAGTTGAACTTCCATAGCCCTGGTCCTCTTCTTTCCTCATCACTAATTAATAATAATAATGATAATAATAACTAAGTTCTTATATTGCGCATAATCAAAAACTACCGTTATGTTCTATGCGCTTAACAATACTAGAATTAAATATAATGTATTAAAATAATTACTAAAATTAAACTTGAAATATTTAAAGCACTATAACGACATAATTGTAAAACACATAAATAATATGATAACATGACTAGGTAAACCGATGACTGTTTTGATTTTGACTAGTATTAAGACGTATTATAAGCATTCTTAAAAATATGTGTTTTGAGATCTCGCTTAAACGCAGCGATGTTTTTTCGAGTTTCTCAGTTTGAAAGGCAGTTCGTTCCATATCGTTGGTGCTATTGCTGAAAATGCACGATCACCGGCCGTTTTCAACTTGGTTTTCGGAATGTCAAGTAGACTTTGGTTGGCTGAGGGAAGTGAGCGCTCACTTTTCAGTGGTTTGATTAATTGCTTCAAATACAAGGGTCCGTTTCCTAAGAGTACATTGAATGTAATCACGGCTATTTTATAGTTTATTCTCTTTCAAATAGGCAACCAATGGAGCTTTTACCGAACATGACTGACGTGATCGTACATTTTGAGTCGGTACACTATCCTTGCGGCCGCATTTTGAACTGCTTGTAGCTTCATGAGAGATTCACTAGATATCCCGATTAGAAGGCTATTGCAGTAATCTAAGTGCGACATGACGAGAGCCTGAACTAGGGCTTTGGTTGCCTTCAGTGTGAGATAGGGGCGGATGGACTTAATGCACATGAAGTTTATGTAGCACTTTTTGAGTATATATTTGACTTGCATATCCATTTTGAGATGACTATCAAGCATCACACCGAGGTCCTATACACAATCACTGGCTTTGATCGTATCATTGCCAATGAAGGGGGTCCAGAGAACAGGTTTTGGAGGGTGAAGCCATGATGTACTTCTTGAGCTGCTCTAGCGACAGTGGTGCGAAGTCGGTATATTCAGACGCGGGCTTTTGTTCAGGTGTATTCACAGACGAAACAGGGTATGAGTCCAGTTGAGAGGAAATTCTGTCAATTTTTGTTTTGAGGAACGTAGCGAAATTGTCAGCGAATTCCTTGTTACTATCGGCAACGGGATAAGGGACCGTTGATTGAGTGTTTGCGATTTCGTTTACGATCTTGATAGCTGTTTTTGATTGCCGGAATGCTTAGTTATTGCGGTGGTGTAGTAGTTTTCTTTCTTTCTTCGTAATAGAGTGTTGGTTTTATATTTGGCTTTCTTCAATGCCGCTAGGTTCTCTGGGCAAGGATGCTTGTGATACAGTTTTTCAGACTGACGTCGCGCTTGTTTTGCTGTCTGGATATCGCTATCGTACCATGGGTGCTTGGGCTTTGCATTCACTGACTTTGTCTTGATAGGCGCACGCTCATCTATAAAACTGAGCGGAGAGCAGTGTTATAATCATCGACCAGTCGATCGGGATCACTTGTGGAGTGTATATTACTCAGGGCCTGTTTTAAATAATGTCTAAAATCAACAATGTTTATTGCTTTTAGTTTCCTAAAACTAACGAGTTTCTTCTCGGGTGTGTGATTAGGGAAATCTACAGTGCATGTGAGACAGAAATGATCCGAGATTAGTTGACCTGGCGTAGGATGGGTAGTTGGTGGATCATCTTTACGAGTATTAACCAGATCGAGGATGTGTCCCGATGTATGGGTCGCGGACTTGATATGTTGCGATAGGCTAAAAATGTCTAAAATGTTGTTGCATTTCTTTGCGTTGTTATCGTTACTTTTGTCAACATGAATGTTGAAATCCCCAGTGATAAAGAGTCTGTTCTAAAAGTGAGGAAAACTCTGTCAAAAAAACAGCTGATCGACGTGTTTCGGGGTCTGTGTATGTTTAATAGTAGGATATGTTCACCTCCTGACGTAATGCTGACACACATATACTCGAACGATTGGTATGTTTGTGTATCCATATGTCTCGGTTCAAAGCTAGTCTTGCATATGAAGGCGACACCGCCCCCTTAGCTTAAACTAGTGTAATATATGAGAATCGTCCTCTTTTATCTATGTTTCACTCGCGAAGAAAATATCCAGGTTTTGACCAGCAATAAGATCATAAATCTCACAGGTTTTATTGTAAAATGATCGAACTTTTGCGATACCAATATATGCACGGTTATAACCCTTCTCTTGGGTAGAGATATCCTGTTTGATTTCTATCAGGTTTGATCGACCACTCTCAGTGTGAAATAATACTTGATCAAGTCTACTTTCATTCCGTTTTGTGATCAGAGTACGTATAGGGCGCACTTTACCACCCCTGCTACCACGAATCGTTTGTTGATTAGCATTGTCATCTTTTGCGAACGTGCAAAATACACATATTGATTTTTATGCACTGAATACTTCTTAACTACCAATCAAATTAAGTGTAATTCCAACAGATCTCCTAGTACTTATATTTATGGTCATTGTTATCGCGCTGTGGTCTGTTTTAAAACCAGGTAGTATATCGATATTCATTAGTTTATGATATAAGTTTTCGGATGCAATCCAATAGTCTAGTCTAGATTGTATGAGTTGTGGATTATGTCTTCGCCATGTGAATCGTTTAATATTTTCGTTTGCCAATCTCCAGAAGTCACTTAAACTAAGCGCATCGATAACATTTTTCAAATTTTGTTACACCTTTGTATGTTTTATTCATTGGTGGCTTTCTGTCCATTTCTCCATTTAGGATTACATTAAGATCTACTCCAATGATAATTTGACTATCTTCATTTATGTCAGTTTTTGATATATATGGTCCCAGAATTCTGTTTGATTATTTTTGGTCTTCAAGATTCGGGGCATATGCATTAAGCAAAGTGAAAGCTGTTTCATTTATATCTAAATCTATGATAATATACCTTTCTGATATGTTACTATCTATGTTTTGTATTAGTTTGAAGTAATTCTCTTTGATTATAATGATGACTCCTCTGCTTACCCTCGTTCCATGACTAAAAATAGTTTTGTAAGAGGTAGAATGGGTTTTTGCATGAAT
>LQRL01098416.1:766-15556 GCA_001703475.1 Hydroides elegans
GTATAGACCACGAGAAGTTATACGCGTAAAGATGCTTTTATTCATCAACCTTAAGCCAGGCATTCCAAATAACTAACACTATTTGGAAATTAATTGATGTTGATATTTTTTTAATCCAATCTGCTATGAAGAAATACATTATTTAAAAAAAAGCTTTAAAAACAGGGGTGGTGTTCGGGTATTGGGATGAGCGTTAGGTTTACTCCAGTGTTGTCACCTCATTACCGCGTCTACAATAAGTGTTAAAGATATTGACACAAAACAGTGTGAGAGCTTTTACTCATTGTATTAACTTTTAGCGTGTATGTCTTTATGAGTATCTGTATCCATCTCATATCAATATATTAAGTTTACTATATTGGCTTATAACTCTTGAAGCTAGTATCTTGATTTATCTCATACAAATATATCATATTAATAAATGCATTTGAGTTATTGATTAATAAATAAGAATATATGCTATCAATGATAGTTGTTATAATAATAATGTTGCTTATGTTTGATATAGCTATTTTGTAATTATTAGATAAAGCTATTTTTTATCTTTAATGTACCAAAGAAACAAAATCACGTTGCTCTTACCTTCGAAATAATTGTCTTGCTGCTTTGCGCAATGACGGGGTAACCGCAAAATATATGATTGGGTCCAACACGGCAGTGAACACCCCGGAAAATTGACCAAATCGAAGCAATATAGATGCCACAGGGTAATCAAAACTATTCAAATCGGCCCAAGTGTATCCTACCTGTATCATTTATACACCTCTACCTGAATCATATTACTGTTTTTAGATTTATTAAAAGGCTGAACGCAATAATATACATTCAAAAAATATATAAGCAATTGTTAAATCCTAGTCATTACGTAAATATGAAAATCATGAACGTGTTCATTCATTTATAAGTTAGTTATCCGGCTAAGCTATCAAATAAATTATATATGTATATATGCTTGTCATAAATTTTTAAGGAAACACACCGAGAATATAACGGTCCGCAGTATATAGCAAGGGATACATGTTCCCCAAAATGCACCAGACACCAATAGAATCAACCTAGAAAATAACAGTTTTTGCCATAAGACTGTTTTTTATTTGTTTACAAAATATACAGCTACTAATACCGACGATAGTCTATTTTGTTAAATAACAACTTTTGATCATATCCTGATTTGATAGACGCATCTCAATTAAACGGAATGTCCTCTGTCAAATAATTATGAATTCGAATTGAAAAGACGAAAATTAAAGTATACAAAGAATAGTTTTTGCTTTATCTCGTGATATATAATGCAGTAACTAAAACATGGTCAACTTAAGTTAATTTGGAAATGTCCCGTTCAATATATAACTTTAAGTTAACAACGGTTTGATCGAAATCACTGAATAATCTAACCACATTCGAGGTCCTAAACACGTCAAGCTAACGAGGTTCGTCTGAAATCAATCAACTTACTTGACGGCTTTCCGGGCGCTCTTGCGTCTCAATTTGGGTTCCTGTGTGTTCATGGTGGCGACCTCATTGTTGGCTAGCTTTGTAATCATGCATTGTATCTTGACAATGCTGAATATGATGAGCGCGATGGACGGAATGTACCAAACAACGACGACGAATAAGTTGTGACTCGGCTCATCCAGTTGACACATGAGAATGACAGATTGATACCTACGCCCGTAGACAATTTCCGTAGTGTACATGTATGTCTATGAGATTGAAGTGAAATTAAAACTTGATTATGGGTTTTATTTTGTCTCGTTAAACATAGGTTTAATTTGTCTGGTATAAAATAGAGCTGTTAGTGTTCCTGTATGATTGTAATTATATAAGCTTATTGTAAATCATGATCAGAAACATGTATTGCTTTTCGTTCCTGTTAACTTACTACTAGGTCACAATCGCACAGTCTCTATTTAATATTACACCTTAAATAATAGAAAGGGATATTACGCTAATATTCAGGCAACATATATCATTTCAAAACAACTTACTTGTGTGAATATAATCAGCGCGGTACATGCCAAACAAATCGTTTTCAAATTGAAGAAGCGTTGGTACTTCATCGGATGACAGAAATAGAAATAACGTTCCAAAGCAATTAACATTGTCAAGTGTACGGTAGTGAGAAACAACCCGATTCCCATGTCACCTACATAGCAAAGAATCGTTTGAGACTCGATATCATAAAGCACGTTGATCATCACGAAAGGAACAGTAGTCCAGACCATTAAGATATCAAACACGGAATAAGCTGCGCGGATGTACATGAAGGTTTCATGGAACTTCTTTTCTTTGATAGTAAGGAATAGAACCAGTCCGTTGGCTAACGTTCCACCACCAAGTAATACAATACCGTAAGCGAATATCAATATTTGATCCCATTGATATGTGGAGCTAGTTTCCTGTAGATCAAATGTATGCTCTGCTGGTTCTCCGTCCACTTCCTGCCATTCGGAAAATATATAATTTTCAGTGAATATATCATCTTTAGTAAAGTCAAAGTTGGTAATAGCCACTAGATCATTAGTAGTCATTTTTAGAAGTTTATATGGTTTTACGATACAAGCATTCGCTTAATTCTCATAACTGAAACCGAGCAAGCCCTTATATAAGATCAAGCCATAATGGAAAAAAGTACGTAGGAAGGAAAATTAAGCTAGTGAAAAGATCATTAATAGATGGAAACATCACGACAACTTATGCAAAAAGTACCAGTAAGACCTCAGACCTACCACACCTTTCAACATTCTTTGTCCCCTTTAAGAAAGTGAACAATGGTAATGATAAATCGTCCTTTACGTAACAGTAACATGGTGCTTAATTAAATTTCTTTCTAAGCTATATATTGGACAATCAAACATTTGTACTTTGTCTGATTTCACAAAACTCTTTAATTGTGTATATTTGTTTATATTTGTCTATTGCAAGTCATGATGATGTCTGACACGATGTTTGAGTGCAATAATATTACCATTTCAATTACCCATGTATTCACTGGACACATTATTGCTCCCAATTATATACTTGACATATCATAATGTTTTATATCATAGATGTATTACTCATAATAGGTATATTTTGTTTTGTTATGAGTCTATATACAAAAAAATAACGCTATTTAAAAAACACAAACAATATATGATATCAGAAAGTAAATAGGAGTGTCAATAAATAGGTTCTTAATTGCTTAATGGTGATTGATCCACGGGAAAAGGTCATCTTCCTGTCCTCCGCCAATTTGCAAAAAAAAATCAATGTAACAATCGAGAGGGCACAAATATATTAATCTTAATTCTACATTATTGTTAATCACTAACTATTCATTTTTTCCTGTTGATATTGAAATCAGAAGTCGTTATTTGCGCATTTCTGTAAATAAGGGCAAGATTGAGTGAATACATTACGCATATCGCATATTGAAAAACAATATTATGATACGAAATACGTTTACATAAATGTTAATCATACAAATAAATATCACTTGTGATACCTGATACAGTTAATTCATTACTTATAGTAGTTTATGCGATTAGATTAAATTGAGTTTTTTCTAACGACGGTCCAACAAAGGAAATGAGTAATTTGCTAACTTATATTTCTAGTTCCGGCGAGTAAGAGGATCCTTATGTTTCGTAATAATAATAATTAGCACGTAATTAGCACGTTACTATTCCTTAGTTGATTAATCATTTTTAGTGTTTAATTGATTTATCATACATATTTTTCAATTTTATATATGTTATCTTACTACAACCACATAGATACTCCCTCTATTCTACATAAAGTACGTTTACCATGTATTTTCTAGTGGTCTATTCTTTAAAATGAATATCATATTTGAAATGAAAATAGTTTGCTGAATTCTTAAATTGGCAGATATACATAATCTTTATGTTTATAACCGTTACAACTGTCTAAAATTATCATTGTTTTTTTTTAAATAAACATTAGTCAGATATAAGTCGTCTGCATGTATTCATGGTCAATATATTAACCATATTTCATACCAAATGTGGCTTAAAATAACAGGATTAGATTAACAAAGATCTATGCATTTTGCCTTTATAATACCATCACGAATAAGACTATATTAGTTCGAGATAAAAAAAAACATCATTTTGAACATTTGTCATTGAATTATTTGAAAGTATTCAAATCATAAGTTAAAATAAGGCCGATTCAATAACACATGCACTTTGGAAAACTAAAAACAAATACACTATTACATGGTATGTGTATACAATTGACATATAATGATCCAGACATTGTTATATTTGCACGAGCATCATATATGCAGCAGTGTGTTAAGCTTTATACTGTTACTGTTGTTTCTTTTTTGTTTTATGAAAAAGATATGACATTCATGATTCAATTTAGGTCACAAAGTCCATATAACTATGCCTTTCTAAGCAAATTATTAAAATGGAATAGCGGAAAATGATGTTAAAGAGCTCAGAGTCAAATGAGATTCCGAAATATGCATAAAACATAAAATAAAATGATATCATACCTTTTACCGTTTATTATTGAGATAATTCATCTGATTTGACTGTTTACATCAAATTGCTTTTCACAAAATAATGATATTGATGTCCATATTATAAAGTCTTTCATTCTTCCTTTAATCAACACATGGAAAGCTAATTGAACATTCTTTTAATTGAATGATTCAACATATCGTTGCCATAAAAGCACATAACTTATAGCCTATGTAATCCGATACAGAGGCGTATATGTCAAAAGATGAATAGATTGCCAAATTTTATGTCTAAAGTAAAGCCTACGACACTCTTTTTGTAAAATAAATTATCATTTAAACAATTATTCAAAGTCAAAAACTGAAATGTACATTTTCCTATGGGTTTTACCATTTTTTTATTATGGAAACCCGTAGGTTGAATTGATTAAAATTGCAGGGATTCGTGAAATAATGTATTGGGTAGACTTAACATGTTTTAGCAAAATGTATTGCAAAGTATCTCGTGATTATATATTTATTTAAAGATGCTACAAAATCCATGCAAACATTATAATTTCATCGTTTGACCACTTGCCAATCCATATATGAATAATTAATTTTAAAGCATTCGTTATTTTTTTATACACGTCATTTGTTTATATCCTTTCGCAAAACGTCAACTTCAGACTCGACACCATGTTGCACGGAGCCCTTCTATTCTATATTTATGCACATTATACAATGTATATACTTAAAACATTTTGTTAACTATATCGACTTGTCCAGCAATTAATGTGTCAATTTGACGGCGCAATTAAAACAAAACCATGGATTTCGATTGCTGCGAAGTCAAATTTTAATTGCACACCATTGCAAAGATAAATAGATAAATTTCTAGGGGCTACCATGTCTTAGGGCATGAGGGGATTCGAACTCACGTCCTTCTAATTCAAGTTTGCTTGGTTTGTAAATAATTATACCAACTTCGCCATATTGCCGGTACAAGCTAGACACCCTTTTTAGCCGATCAAAATCATTTTCAACAATGTTTCGAATATTATTTTTTCATGGCTCATAGAAAAATAAAAAGAAATAATGAGGAAAAATCCCCTAAATTTACCAGCTAGGTTTTATTTTCATAGTTTCAAAGCCAGGTTGAATTTGCTTGTAAAACTTTCATGAAGAGTACCCATTCATCGTTTATGGTAGTTTTATGTGCGTGTAGTAAGGTGATTCGATAGGTTGAAAATGGACTGCTTGGAAGTGAATAGTTAAGAATAAGTGGTTTATGAATATTTGCAACTTCTTTCCTGTGGTACTTGTATTATAATGAAACAAATGATGATTATTATATAAATTATAACACCGTTGCATTTATATTTGACATGATAATGCTCTTGACCTTGATGCAACCTGATTAAGATTCCAATACAATAACTGCTTTAAATCTGCGCCAATTTCTTTTGTCACTGGTCATGTCCAACATTTAAAAGTGTTGCGTGCACATACAACGAAACGCTCTAGATAATTGAGCTAAAACCTGCAGTGTAAATCTCAGCGGATGGGAGACGCATGCCATTACATCACCCCCTCCCCTCCGCCAATATTTACACTGTCCCGACATTCATGGATTTTTGAAGGGCACCCCACGACACATTTTTTTTAAGTTGTTAAATCACCTTAAAACAACTTAACTTAGACGAAAACCGACAAAATACTTATTTTGGAAAATACATATTTTGCAAAAATTTGTTCATTTTTTCCTAGCCAGCTGAGCTGTTCCTCCTTTACTAGCCAGCTTGGAGCAGAAAAGGAACATCTTTCGCAGAAATTAAATTGTTGAATATAACCAAATCAGCTATCATTAACAACAAATTACATGTTATAAGACAACTGCAAACAATTACATATAGTTTGCAATTATTCTTTCTCATAAATCATTGCAAAATCAAGAAATGATTAAAAAAAAAGTGTTCCTCAAAATGCAAAAATCTCCAAGCTAGTACGAATTTCCTCAAAATCTCCAAGCCAGCTGAGATTTGCTGGGGAACACCTTTTGTGAGGAACAGCTCGTGGGATACTTTTCATTTATGGACGGATAAAGCGAGGTGTTTTTCCGCTTTCATCAATTCGTTGCATTATCTTAGTTATTTGGAGATGCTTATAAGCGACAAGCCCGAGCTAAGAGTTTTTGCAGAGTATTTACATTTTTTAAAAGTATGTTTTGAATGTATCAATAACACTTAAGACCAATTGCCATGTAAATTGCGAAAATATGTTTTCTCGATAATTATTTGCCCAGCCTCTCTAATGTTGAAATCAACTTTATGTATTATTTATAGCTGCTAAAAATAAATGTTAATCATTCTTATTCGTGTTCAATTGAGTGACTTCAAAATCTTAGACATTGGTGTTTCGACAACTGAGAGGTTTTTCGTCGGAAAAATATCCATGTTTTATAAGAATTCTTCACATTCTTTACAATTTTCGTCCATTAAATCTTGCAGAAAAAAAATGTGAATAGTTCCTCATAACCATATCCAATAAAAATTCACTCTCAAAATTCAGCGTCACAGGGCATTAAAAAAAATATTCTGCCTATGATATCGGGACTGGTCTACAAATTCTCAAGGCAAAAATGATGGTTAACAGTGAATTTTCCCGTGCTTGATATTTTTTGTTTTAAACTTATATGGTGTGTTTTTATTTTTATGTTTTCTGTCTTACATGTATCCTCTTATTAAACAATTTCATTTTCACAATAAAATGAAAATTAAACATATTCATGTAACACTTTATATAGGAACAAAATCGGGGCCTTAATCGGATAAATAGAAAAGTGGTGGGCGATAATACACGATTTTGGATACCGATTTTCTCCTATAAAAACGACAATCGATTTTTAACTTCGTTAAATAGGCAAGTATAGAATTAAGGTGTGTATATGAAAACCCTCGAGATACCATGCCGATAATAGGTTATGTGAAGTTTTTATATATAAAATCAAACTGTTCATGTACTTGTAGTCAAAGGGTCAAATCAGAGCTATACGTGGCTAAGAAACCAATCTTGGACGATTTCCCCTCAATTTTTCAACAATGCAAATATACAAATGCAACGGCAAATAGAAAGTGATAAATATAGTATCATTGTATGTGACAATTTGATAATGAGAATCAAATTTAAATGAACTCCAGGTCATACAAAATAAAATGGTAAGATTCATCTTAAATCTACCATCTAGAAATCAAATCGGGCAACCTGAGCTTAATGTAACCGAATTTCTGTGCGTCAACAATCGAGTGTCTCAACTTCGGCTGAATCATGTATTCAAGATAGCAAATGGTCAAAGCCCCAAGTATTTGAATGATCACTTCACGTTTACTAATGTTAAACATCAAATAGGTACAAGAAGCTCGTCTATCAACTACCATGCTCCTTGGGTTAACAGTTCTACAAGAACGAGCTTTTACTATAATTGTATCACAGACTGGAACTTAATTCCAACTAATATAAAGAGGTCTATAATATAATAATTGTTCTAGCTCTAAAATAGCCCAGATTGGTTACTCCATCTGTCGGTCGCAGACATACGTAAAGGGCTATTTAGAGCTATAATTGTTCAAAACCAAAGTCAAACAATTTTTACTGCAAATCTCATGCAAAAGAGAATCATGTGATCCTGTTAATTAACTATGTAATTGTATTGTAACTTAAATTTCATATGATTGTCAAGTGCTAGCGTGCCATATCATCCGTTTGTTAGGCCCCAACCAAAAAAATTGGGGGCCTATAGAGTTGGGGTGTCCGTCCGTCTGTCTGTCCGTCTGTCTGTCTGTCATCGCTTTCTTGTACGGGCTAGAACTATTGAACGGAAGGTCATAGAGACTTGGTTATAGGCTCAAATGAAAGGTCTTGGTCCGTAGATGTGCCTTTTGACCATTTTGGTCAAAAACACCCTACCGGAAGTGGTCAAATTGGCCAAAATAGCCCTAAATAGCGGTTTTTCAAGACTTGAGCTTGTACGGGCTAGAACATTTGAACGGAAGGTCATAGAGACTTGGCTATAGGCTCAAATGAAAGGTCTTGGTCCGTAGATGTGCCTTTTGACCATTTCGGTCAAAAACATCCTACCGGAAGTGGTCAAATAGCCCAAAATAGCGTTTTTTCCAGACTTGAGTTTGTACGGGCTAGAACATTTGAACGGAAGGTCATAGATACTTGGTTATTGGTTCAAATGAAAGATCTCGGCCTGTGGATGTTCCTTTTGATACTTTCGGTCAAATTTGGCCAACTTCCTTTGGCGAAATTGGCCAAAATTGCCAAAAAAAGCGGTTTTTCGAAACTTGTGCTTGTACGGGCTACAACTTTTGAAAAGAAGGTGATAGAGACTTGGTTATAGGCTCAAATGAAAGGTCTAGGCGTGTAGATGTGCCTTTTGTCTGTTTCGGCCAGATTCAGCCAACGAAAATTGGTCAAACTGTGCTAAAATGTCAAAAAGTGGTTATTTTCCAAAACATGGGCATATACGAGATAGTCAATCCCCCTTTCGAATCGGGGGGCGGTTGGGGCCTTTCCGTGTTTCACAAATACTTCCTTGCTAACTCAGGGACCCAATTGGAAATAAGCTAATTGAGCTTTATGGATTATACCAAGTGATTATCAATTGATATATCTGCCATGGTAAGAAATCATTCCATTTATTTCTTTTCTTACGTACCTTGCATGTATTTTTATTGATTATGACTTACATAAAAATAAACCAATCAATCAACTTCCTGGTTCTACCAATACACTAATCTGGGCAAGAAGCTAAATATATTTGTCAAATTAATTAACTATTAGCTCTAAATAGCCCATGTGGGTTGCTCTCCACCTGTCGGTTGCAGACATACGTACATACATACGTAAATACGTAAATGGCTATTTAGGGCTAATTAGCTGTGTGAGTTTTAACTTGAAAGTCAGGAAAGCTAAAAAAAATATATATATTATTAGCCACGGCTTGCCTATGCAAGACGTGGTATGTGCAATCACTTTGTGTTAGTTAGTTGGTTGGTTAGTTCGTTAACTTTTTCTTTCCACCGCTTCTTCTCTCACAGTCCTTGACCGATTTCAAACTTTTTTTAAAGAATCCTTATATGGTCCTCCCTTTGAGGTGCTTATGTAGGCATCGTTAAAAATCAAAAACATGTTTTGCTGACTGGTGTCGTGCTGGATGAAGTAAGCGATAATATGATATAGAGTGAGTTCGGGTAATTCCGGACAGGCGGGTAAATCCGGACACTTCTACTTTTATTTAATTTGTGAAAACATAAAGCTGAATATCATTATAATTATATATTATTATTATCTATGAAGGTTTTAGCTACTACACGAATACCTTCACAAGGGATAAAGGTCTTTCTGAATATAATTTATTTTATCTTTAAAATGTGGCCTCGTGGCAACTTCTGAAAATTCATTTCCTGCAGCCAAATGGCAAACAAATGAATTTTAGATGTTTCAAAATAAGAGCCATTTCTTTTGAAATTTTGTCACAAATAACATCCAAACCTGATTTCATGCTTCAACATGAGTTTGTGCATCAGAATTAACTTTCCAAATAATATTATTTTAACCTTGTTTCGAAAAATTTCGAAAATAAAGTGTCCGATGTTTAGCCTCCTGCAAATATGACCCAGATGTCGATTTTTTTTACTAAAACGTGTGAATATCAATTGATTTGAAGCCTATTATAAATTAAATTGGAAAATATCGCGCTATTTTTGAAATCTAGTCCTAGCGAGATCTCGAGACTCGAATTTGATCGAATTTTCGATAAAGTCTCGTGAAATCACGTGACTCCGGGCCGGTCTGCGTGATTTGATTTGAAAATATTTAAAACAACATGGTTGATGCAAAAACGTATTATTGTTTTAATTTTAACGGTTTAAAAGTAGTTCTCTTGCTATGAGATTTCGATTTGAGTATTGTGTCCGGATTTACCCGAAAAGTGTCCGGATTTACCCGCTCTGACTTTTCTGCATTAACCTAAATTTTTCACATGGAACGCATTTGAATATTCGGAAAATTCCAAATGCATCTTGTAGCAAAACACTTTGTTTCGAACAAACAACCCTTTTTGTAACGAAATAGTTAATAAGAAATGAGAAAATTTACTTTTAGTCCAAAAGTGTCCGGTTATACCCGAACTCACTCTATTAGTCAATTTTTTATATTATGCTACCTACTGAGTCAAAGGCATAATGTGGCTAAATGTGACAATGCAGCAGCTGAAAAGTTATATACAACGTGATGTTTAATATAACACCGATAAAATAAACGGGTATTGGATTGAGGGTGTCGATTGTGTTTTGGTTTGCATTCGAGAATATTATTCAACACAAAAAGAGGATGGGAGAAACGTATTTTCGATGTTGTATTCAACAGAATACATGTTTCAAAGTTGCGCATGTCTATTTGATTAAATTCGAATTCATTTATATGATATATTATCTGAAGATAATCTTATATTGTGTTTTTAAATAGAAAGAAAAGGGGATCAGCAATGTTATTTGCGTTCGGGAATTAACGATGATGTTCTAATCCTCTGTACATTATAAAATATATTAACTACCATCGCTATAAGATAGTCAATCACTTGTGATTGTTTTGATAAATAAGATATTGGATTCATATTTCATATAGGGCACGGATTTTAATATTGACTCTAAAATAATAAGATAAGTAGGTTGTCCGAGATTTATTTATATTTTTGCACCAGTTTCGATGATTTGATTCTGGAAATACGGATGAGTATATTTTAAGTGGAATGATCTCCATATTTCAACGGGGATATGGGTTATACTGCTCTGGGCAATAGACACTGACAGACTCAGTTGTATTATGTTATGATACCAAAAAAAAAGCTGAGCGAGCTGTGACACACTGTCCTTGGACAGTCTTGTATAATAACATATTATCTATTGTACATAGAAGCAATTTTTCCGAAAGTGAATATGTAGAGAAGATGCCATCTATGACACAAAGCCATATAAATACGTTTTTATCATCCTACGAGAAAGGTTACTGTCCAACTCCGAGCGGTACGCTCGAATATTATACGTAAGATCGCAAACTTGTTCTAGTGAACATCTGTAGGAATGAGGCGTTAGGAATAAATCAAGAGTGTCTAGGTACTTGAACTGTGCGAGTACATTTACAAAATTTAAGTGTTGTAATTTTGTAATACATCTTATCTATACGATAACTTTCAGATCAGGACTTGATTTGTCAAAGATGTCAAGATCACAGCGCCCGACCGGGGCGCTGAATGAGGTTAGTAAACAAATGTCATATAGTTATGTTTATTATACATTTGAACCATTTTAGTTTATTATCCGTAGCCCCTAGGATGGAGGCAACTACGTAACTTTAAAGGCCCAAGCGTTATTTATTTGGTACCGGTCCGTCCGTCTGTCAATCATTTTTTGGGCCAAAACCTTTGGGGTTGGGCCCGAAAATTTATAGATTTGGGGTGTCCGTCATCGCTTTCTTAAACGGGTTAGAACTTTTTTAACGAAATGCCATAAAGACTTTATCATAGTCTCATAGTTTTGCCAGAATTGCCTAAAAATGCGATTTTTCTAAACATTTTTGGACGGAAACTAGGTCATAGGCTCGAATGAAAGGCCTCGGTATGTAGATGTGCATTTTGGCATCTTTAATATAATTTGGTCAACTTTTAATGACATTTTTTGCAAAAAAAAAATGTAAAAAAAAAAAACTTTTGAAGTTTGAGGTAATTCAGGCTAGCACTTTGAATAGAGAAAACATGAAATATGATTGTAGGCCCTATGGGACACTCTTGTTGTCCAGATGTGCCTTGTCCAGATGGTTTCGACCAAATAAGGTCAAATTGCGTTGGTTAATTTGGCCAACATAGTATAAAATAGCGATTTATCGACCCATGTCACGAATTTGGCAAAGCAAAGGGATCGCAAATAGCGTATCATGGGTTTTTCTGACCGGAATCCATAGAGTGAAAGAATCTAGCACATACGGCACAGAATAGGTGTGATCCAAAGCAAAACAAAAAAAAAGATATTTGGCGGCGATTCGGACGTATTTGTGTTCACTCAATACCTGTTGAATTCGGAACCAACAGCAACCATGATTTTTGTGTCACATAAGATTGCTTAAAGTGGCGAGTTTATAATATTTATTTTGTCAGGTTGTATTTCAATGATGAATATTTGTTAAATTAAGAGAAGATGGTTATTTTTAAGCAAAAGGTCATCTGTAAGAGTTATTTATACAATTTCTGCAATGATTTCCTCAGTATTTTTGTAATGAAAAAAATATTTTCTTCTCAGGTCGAGGACGACAGCAACCAAGACCAGTTGTTGTTCCTCAAACAACCGATAGATGTCGGGGCACTATGCGAAGGCGGTGCCGACCTTGAATTTGACTTTGACCGCATCAACTTGGATGGCGCGACCTTGGAAGAAGAGGTCAAGGGTAAAGAGAAATCGGTGAAGGAGACTGAAACGAAAGAGCGCCAATATGGACGGATGAGCGCGGCTGCATTCGTAAGTGTAATAAGTATATATCATATATTTCGATGACGTGCACTATAGGACACATTTTGTGAGTGTGTACCGAATATAAGAATTATATTGGTATTAAAAATTTTGGAAAATTCTTCATTGCTATATATTATTATGCACGCATATTCGCAATATACCACCCTTCTCTTGTTTTGATCAGAATTTGCTAACAAATGATTTTAGAGAGAATAAACCAATATAATATTGTTTTGTTTTTGGTAATGTTACAGGATATGGAATACTAAAGTCAATTATAATTAAGTCTAGACAGCCTCGCGGGTTTGCAGATTTAATCCAAATGGTCATTGGGTGCCAGGTGCCTAGATACATGCACGAAACACTAAGGGGTAGATAGGATCGGGTTTGGACACTTCGGCCCCTACCACTTCGGCCCAACAACTTTGGCCTTACCACTTTGGACCCTTCCGCCCCTTAAGGCGGAAACACTTAAGCCTTTTCGTCTAGACACTTCGGCCCCTCGAGAAAAAAAAACTTGCAAAAGACACTTAGACTCCTTGTAAAATACATTTCGGCCCTACTTCTTCGACCCTTTTCTCTAAGTTTCATTGATAAAATGTTATTAAAACTATCAAAAATTATTTAAAATCTTTTACAAATGATTAAGTATAAATCTCTTGAAGACGAGGTCATTCTTGTTTATATTAAATATATATTAAAGTTTTTTTCTGCGCGAGAATGTACTAAAATGATTTTTTTCATGATATATATTTTTTTCCAATTTGTAAATCAATATAATTATTTAAAGTTTTGATTATAATTTTCCGTTTCTTACTGTAGATGAGTCATTCTACAATTACACCACATTTTGACGTCATGTAACTTTTCAAAAAATATTTCGAATTTCGATTTTTTTTCTTGCAGTACCTAATACTCCTCTTCATGAGGTATCATAAGACGTGTATGGTTAAGCAAAAAATGCATCAATTTGAAAAATATAGCAGTTTTTCGATAAAGAAATATCATTATTTTCACCACCGTTACCATAACGTTTTTGCGAGTTTTTGGATATTTCTTTTCTAATTTTCTAAAACATTTTTGGTGTAATATTTATGTTTAAAAGTGTGCTATCTTTCAACACAAAGATCTCCAAAAAACTGTCGTGTACTTGACATATTGAGGTAAAGTTGTTTGAAAATATTTGAATTGTGATTGTTTCGCCTCGTTTCTTTAGATTTTGGACGTTTAAATGTCCTTTATGTCATATGAAAGTATATTGGTCAAACACCTATAAATCATGTGTACCAACACGAGCATTTTTATTTACACACATCAACTCATCTAACCAATATCAACGAATAATTGAGTTAAGGTGGTGATTTCAAACGGAATTTCGGTAACGGTGTGGAACATTTGGTAACGGAGTGGAAACTTTTTTGCAACAAGTCCAATTCTATGGGTTTGTAAAATATGTCGACTAATCGGGTTTTAATTGAACTAATCAAACCAAATTTTGCTATTCAATAATTTATATATTAAAGAATAAAATCGGTCTATTCGTGCGCATTTTATGCTTTTCATCTGTATTTTATATTAAAATATTTCTTCTTTTTTCGGACAAAAATACAAATTTAGATTATGTATGTTCAGAAAAATGCAAAAATATGATTAAAACCTTACAAATGTATGGTTCACTCAAACACACATTTTATCAGAAGGCTAATTCAATGATAATTTTTGTGTTTTGAAATCGTATTCGCGGGGATATTTTGCATAATCTAGGCA
>LQRL01098420.1:0-22873 GCA_001703475.1 Hydroides elegans
ATACTGTATATAAAATGCCATTAAGAAAGAATTTTCAGCAGAATCAGTATTTCACTGATTTAATCACTGGGTATTCTTGTTAATTCTCAGCTCATTTTTTAAAGACATGAAGTAGAAAAATAAAAATCTTCATTGAATGCGAGACGTTCGAAAATAGTTATTATCGCCAAAACCTTAATTGGTTTGAAGCCTGGTTTGACGGTAAGTTTGATCAACATGGTCGAACCCCTAATGGGCTTTAAAAGTCAAAGAAAAGAGACGGTTACCGACGCTATCCAACAACTCATTTTTTTGTGCCTAAACATTAGCAATTTTAAAGTAGAGCGGAGGTCAAATATCCTGTATCCACACCTAACACCGAAAGCAGGTTACAGCCAACGCTGTCTCTAAAGTTACTCAATTCGATGAATAATAATATTAAGCTAAAAATTTAAGTAAGAAAAAAATCTCCCTCCGATAAGGGGGGGGGGATGGTTGAGTTGGTAAATAGCTTAAAATGTTTTCATCGCATTATATCTTAAACACTCCATTCGATAAAAGTGTCACATTGGCCGAGATGTAATAAATATGTTAAACGCTCTTCCCATGGGGTGGGGCGGGTGGGAAGCAGAGGGGTTGAAGTATATTTCAATTATCAGTCATTAAAATATAACAAGTTTCCTATGTGTAGTGTCGGTTATATAAATCTTCGGACATCCGGACCTTCGGACATCCGGACCTTCGGACATCCGGACCGTCGGACATCCGGACCTTCGGACATCCGGACCTTCGGACATCCGGACCTTCGGACATCCGGACCTTCGGACGTATGACATGGAACCGTTAAATGCGAGCACCGAAGACACGCGACTATCGTCTAAAACGATAGAATCTACTTGTACAGAGAAAAAGACGGTCGCATACCATGTATGTGACCTTGCGAGCGCTTAGGTACACTCCTGTTAATTAATAAAAACATAATTTGATATGATTTAAAAGAGATAAGAGAGAGCATACCATCAAGATGGTAATACATCGAGATATGAAGGAAGGTTAATGAGATATTTGTCACAATTCTGCTGGAAGAAATGCTAAAGATTATTTGTTCATATCCTTTTTTTTATTTCTTTTAATTTACTAATTATATATACTGCACCTTGCATTCACCTTACACACGGGTTATGTCAAGGCGGAATTCAGTGGTATGTAGGCCTTTATGAAAATGTGCGTCTGAACATTTAGGGCCTAAATCTATTTATACCTAAACGTTTATTTTATACTTGTCCATTATGCATATGTCAGTGTCTTCAAAACCCCTCCAAAACAGTTTATGTGTGTGGGTATTTCCCTTACACGATATAAATTTACATACATAAATGTTAAGTTTACATATTTCTTATAAATATAGGCGCTTCAACATTTTGTCAATTATGAATATGTGTCGTTGATAATGTATCTTCATTCCTAAGATGCATGGGATATACTTCAAAATGTGAATACATTTTAGCAGCAATAAAGTATTTGAATACAATTTCATCCACAATCAAAATCAATAATTCTTGGATATAGACATAGTGTAAGGTAAATATTGATAATGCATACTACGCATTAGCTTAAGATTCATCCAATGTTTTGTTAGATGTAGATACCAATATATCATTTTATATTTCATACTTTTTTGCAGCGTCAGCCAAATGCTGTTCTATCGATCTCAATCGAGGGACAACAAGGGATATATAAATAATCTATGACATCATTTCGATTGCGAAATAAGACGCAATTGCCAAGTTGATTGCTTGACTTTGTAAAGAAGCAGTAACGGGAATAGTGGAGGTGATAGGTGAAATATGTCTAAACGGCTATGCCAAGTAATGAATATAAGTATTTGACCATTGTTGAATATTTTTGATATTATGGAAAACTTACAGAATCACTTAAAATAATGTATTTTGATGTGCAAAAACGAAAACGAAGTGACAGTCCGTGACGAGAGACCTCCACAATGACATGTTGCCGCTTAGGCTTACATACATGTATACCATGCCACAAGGGGAGCGACATCGATTCTTTCATATGACGAAATGACTCATTTTTATGTTATTGGATGGTTTTCACCAAACACGAAGTTAACAAAATACTTTGTGCTCGGTAAGAGAACCATTTACGACTCGAAACAAGCTCAAACTCAGTTTTGCTAACTTATTAGATATTATATACGAACATTATATTGGCCCCTTCAAGACTTTTATCTAGACACCTTCCTGTAATTTTGTAGGGGCTCATTTTAAAATGGCATCTGCAGCATTCAAAAAGATGCATGCGTTCGCAAAATCTAAAAAATGGTTGCTTTTAATTCAATGTACAATATATATCTACCTGACCCTGTAAGTTTATACCATCCCAAAAAAGGGTTGTCAGTTATCAACCCCCTCCCCTCCACACCACTTATAATGTTGGTACATGGTGTCTGCAGTCTACAATAAATTGCGAAATATAGCTCCGTCTAGATTGATATGAAGAATAATTTGCTCCGCTAAATTTCTATTGAGAGTTTATTATCGAATTGCATTGAACAAATTTGGAATATATTCCTTGTTGCAGGTTAAAGATAAGGTAAGTTCATGGGTTACAATATTTTAAAGATGAATACATACATGTATAAACGCCAGGTTTTCATTGCTATGTAAAGATGTGCAATATATTTGTCAACCACTATTATCACAGGCTGAGCATATCGTTTTGATAGATAATTTTGGCTGGATATATCATTCATGAATTCACGATGGAATGCAGTCTGTTCTCTATTCGATAAAGTTATGTTTCCAGCCATTGTAGAACCTCTATACAAAAGGCATGCAAAATAGTTGTGTAAAGCAATGCATAATATGTGCATTTGAATTTATTGATAAAATGCCTGCCTGGCATTCAAGATCCCTTTCTATTTCAGATTAACCCCCGCCATCAACATGGATCTTCTCTACACCATCCTTCTCATCATTGGCATCCTGGCTCTACTCCTATTCCTGGTCTTAATCTACTCTGGTCTCCTTCATCCAATCAAAATCGAGCGCGTCGAATCGCCGTATCCAGAAATGCTCATAGCCTACAAGTTCTCGACGGGACCGTATCAAAACTGCGGCGAATTGTTCGCAAAAACGTACGCGCTCGCTCCGAAGAATAATACGCTGGGGATCTACTATGACAACCCTGATAATGTAAGTATTTAGTTTAATGTTAATGAGTACATCATGATAAATGATTTGCAGTCCAACATGAATAAAACAAGAGAACGCAACACGTATCATAGATTCAAATGCTAACATTTTTATTTGTATCGCCAAAAATTATCAAATAATGTATACGAAACAGAATAGTGGATGCAATACATATGCTTTCCTAAGATAACAGTACATGTATCATTATGTAAATTCTTGGAAGTGGTAACATGATTTAAAATAGCAAGGTTAGACGGTTATAATTATTTTCCTTTATAATATAGCAAATTATAAGTATCAATTTCAAACGTGGTGAATATATTGAGAGTCAAGGAGCATCTATGTATCATAAAACTCTCTCAAAAGTATCATAATCATAAGTAATCCTAACTTTTTATAGACACCAGCCTCAGACCTTCGTTGGATCGTTAGCAGCATCCTAGCCGAAGGAGACTCAGTTCCTGACTCAGAGACATTGCAGCGTCTCCAAGACAACGGTTACAAACTGAAAAGATTGCCACAAGTAGAACAAGTGGTCCGAACGTGGTTCCCCTTCCGCACACGGCTTTCGATATATCTCGCGATCTACAGGGTTTGGAGCAGGCTGGGCGAATATATAAAGGTGAGTTATTTTAAGCACTATTCTATGGATCATTGGTTAAGGTAATACCCATTCGGCATGTCGAACATGGACGTTGAGGGGGGGGGGGCTTATTTTGGGTACATATGAAAGTTTCCGGATGTCCTTTATTGCGCATATTGAACGTCGCGTCCTAGTCGGACGTAAAAATGACGTTCATCGGACGCCGGGTTGTAAAAAGACGTCGGGAATGCTGTCATTTACGCCCAAAATAGGGCGTTCTCTAAATATCGCTTCTTAGGTGGACGTAAAAATGACGTTCATCGGACACCGGGATTTAAAAAGACGTCGGGAATGCTGACATATCGAGTAGGTATGCACCCCTTAAACGTGAACCTGTTTTTTTTAAAGATGAATTACCGATCTCTGTCCTGATACTATTGTGTAACTAGATTACTTCAACAAATCGGAAATCGGCTCAACATTTGTTAGTCACCTTGCTTCAAAATACATATAAATAGATAACGTATATAAAACATATAGTCGCACGCGTTACTAACTTGACATAGAAGACGCTTAACGATATAGGTAACCACATAAAAGCTAAACGTTAACCACAAAACGCTACACATTAAATACTTTACGTTAAATGCTAGCCGAGAGGGCCCCAGATGTGTTGGTGGTATAAACAAGCTATATAAGTGTTTATAATAACCACTAGGTTGCGAGGCTACATGAACACCAACCAAAATCTAAAATCACTATTCGTTTAAATCTTAAAATAAAGTATTGTCTACATTACAGTTCAATTTAATCAATTTCTTCAATTGTGCATAAATAAATACACTTTATATAAATAATAGACTATATTGATTACATTTTGTAAGGGCACTGAAAATAAGGCGGGGTGAAATAGATGGGGATCCATCGGAGGATGTTAGGCCAACAGGGTGGGTGGACGGATTATATGAGAGGGACGGAGAAGGTAGAAGGGGGTGAGGGAATTTATGCAAGCAATAAGGAAGCGACTCTGAAGAGAACGGCCATCGGAACTCATAGGAGTCGGATAGCCACAAAGTGAGTCGCCTCCAAGAGGTGCTTATACCTATACTACCACTGTGTATATACGAATGTACAATGTATAACACAGCGGTTTCAGGCACATTGAAGACCAAATTGAACATGATTTTAATAAATTTCGTTCATATACTATTTTGAGCACTTAGCTCAATGGTGTGTAAAGTTGCATCTTAATTTCGTCCGAAATTCGTTTTGCATTTGCGATTTCTAACACCATTATATTAAATTACTGAAATCTATATGTCTTAATGATTTTAGTGGGTGGTTTGGTGGGTTTTAGTAAATATATGTGTAGAAATCCCCCTCCCCAAATATACGATTCAATCACATACAATTCATCTTTAAACGGACCCAAACTTGATCAAAGTTGCTCTTGTGACGCTATCACATCAAATAGAAACATAGGCTACCGGGTTACCAACCGAAATCCACAACCACAAGTATTTAAGTGAGTTTTATTTTATTTAAGCCTCGTTCATGCAAAATAAAAACACAGTTGATCATATACCCGCCCTTACCCCGTGACAAAAAAACGCTAACTGTTAAACGCTAAACATTAAACGTTAAAGTGCTAAACGTCGAACGCTAAATTCTGATATTGCAAACCCTTAAACATCAAACGCTAAACACTAGAAATAATGTAGACTAATTTTTAAGGTAAGAACCGTGCGCCACTATATACACACGAATATTTATATAGCTTCTCAGCTTAATTAAGGCGTTGATAATATTGGACAAGTATTTCCTTTTGCTAATAATGGATCTTTTTACCTAATTTAACATGTTACTTTTGTTAACATTTGTAAACACGATTGCCATTTTATTTAATTAGTATACAAACCCTCATTTTTTTCTCAATTTTGACAGAAAACTGAGCGCGAGGCGCATCCCTGGATGGAACTGTACACATGCAGCGAAATCCACTTCATCGGGATTCTGGATGACCATGACCCTTTCTACGTGGATGAGAGCGGGTGGAAGAAAGAGGAAAAGGCGTCCGCATAAGGCCAAAGAGCCTGATAGGTATGACTTTATTTAGGCGAGTTTTGACGCTGTTCACTTATCATGGGGCGAAAAAGTTCGATTAAACATGTGCGGATATCGGGTGGATTGAACTGAGGGCGCGAATCTATTATAGGCCCCTATATGAGAGAAACCGGGCGCCGGTATATTTCTTTAGAGTAGCGCATGTAAGAAAAAAAAACACGATGTAGACATGAATTTAGCGAGTTATGACGATATTCACGTAAAGTAAACATGACATATGCTTTATTCATTCAAGTCAAATATGTGGGTTCCATATGCTATACATGTATAATACAGAGACAGTTGTTCTTATATCTTAAATTACTGGCAGTTGACATACACATGCACAGATTTAAAAGGGTACATGATGTGGTGTTGTTTATCTTTAAAATGATATAACGTCCCCTGGTACTACTCCAATAGATACTCTGTATATCACTTTTAGCGTTTTCCAGAATTCATTTAAAAACAAGCAGAAAGATAAAAAAATGTGTTGTCTATGGTTACCGTTTAAAATATGTTTTATTGTCGAAAAGGTCACTTTGCTCCTTAGATAATATGAAGTTGTGTTAATTTGCCATTTAGTGTTATATCAGTTATGTTAATGTGATAATTTGATTTGACTGTTCCGAGAAATATATTAAATAACGTACATGTATTAACTCATAGTTAGGTTCCCTTTGGTTTTTCAGTTCTGTGCCTTTGCTATACATGTATGTGACCTAAGTCATGGGGCCATAATCACTGATAATGTTGCAAATCAATTAGAAAAAAAGTATTCTTACGCATTTAAGCAAGTAGATGGTCGATTGAGACAGTATATCTCACAATATACACAGACTACATAGAAAATTATTGATCATTGCAAGGCTACGGACACACTTTTGCTATTTTTCTGCGATCCTGCGAAATTCAAAGATAATATTATAAAACCAGCGATATTGCGATTGCAAGGTTAAATGTATTTCCTTTGAATTTCTCAAGATCTCAGAAAAAAATCAGCAAGCGCTGGCCGTACATTAAAAGGGCTAGTTCGGAATATCATGATGAAATGCAAGATGTGCCATATTTCAGTGTGTCTTTGTAACTTGAAATCTTATAAAGACAGACCATAGTTTTATTAACGGCTTCAGATCTGACTTGTAGAATTGAGAATTTGAGTTTGATTTTTAGATGTTTGAATCCTTGTGTATTATCATTATGATAAAAATAAATATATAAAATGAGTATTTGCTTTTGTCGTGACTACAAATTCGTTTCATCTCAATATATCTAGACCAAAACACTCAAACATACATTTCGCAAGATTGATGAAAACCAGACAGATATCATGGAACCAATTACTTCTTTTTTTAAGGCCGTGTTCACGCAAACGAAAAGCTCAGAAAATAGCACGAAACCCGATATTTTCGAAAGCCACATTTGTATAAAAACATAGCAATTTATCCCCTCTGTTCACGCAAAAATTTATGATATTTTTTTTGCGTGAACACTCCTTAAGGTCAATAGCTCTACAAGGTACGAACAAAAATATCTCAAAATAACATATTTCATTAATACTTTATAAATAGGTACAAATAACTCATTAAAACCTTCAGATGAATTATTCAACTGTTTCTAAATATATAATAATAATGATATATAAATAGTGTGTCGATATTTTATATATAGGTTTTATATTGTCTTAATTGGTAATTAGCAATGGTTGCATTCAATATAAAACTTCTGTTAATTGCTCTGAAATTAGATTGCGATACCTTATTTAGAAAGCATAGTCTCTATGTATCTATTTTTGTAAAATAAATTGTGTTTGAAATAAGTTATTATTAAACTTTAACATCATTGACAGGGTAAATGTGAATCACCTGTATATATTTGCATTTATATGTCTTGTTTTACCTGCAACGATTGATATGTGTTTTATATTTATTGTAATTGACTTTAAAAAAAGGATGCACACAAACATTTAATCACATTTGCATGTTATTCATTCAGCTTCTCTGAGTAAAAGCCGATTCGAAAAAAAACCTTCATAAAACAAAGTGTAACGGCCGTTGGGGTTCAACACAATGAAAGGCGAGCGTTATCTAACTGGTGCTTTTCTACGTAGAAAAAAACTTTTCGCCGCCAATAAGATATTTATTACATATGTTTAATAGATTAACAAAAGAACGTCGTTGGGATTCAATATGTCTGACTTTCACCTCGACATCCAGCAAAGCCGTTCGAAAACGAAACTATAATTTGTAACGCGCATTTTGATTGGTTGCTCACGTACTTCCGTCACACAAAGCGTCAATTTCTTCATGAATGTATAGATAGCGAAGTCCGTGGTGTCTTCTAACGTAAAGACTATGCATCATATGTAATGACATGTTTGATTATGTGTTGTACAGTTTAAAGATGTACATTGGTATATTGTAAATAAATGTATTTTTTGCTAAATTGTATTTTTTTACGTCGCATTTATTGGAAGCCATGCAATAACGTATCTAACTAAGAGAAAATAGTTAGTGCACGTGTCACTGTTCAATTTAAACTGATATGAATATCAATGATATTTATCTTCCCAGAAATCATATCTCTCGATGGTGTTCTGTAATAACAGAAATTATGACTATCGACGATTAACTGCAACAAAAAAGGACAGAAAGAAGTGATTTCCTATACATACATATAATTTTAATTTTTATTATATAAGTAACATTTTTTATTTGCTTTTATCTTAATTATTCACGAGGACAACTTTTATTCTATAACTAACAGATACATAAGTGTTTTAGGTGTATTTCGATTAAATACCCAAGGCAAATCAGTACATTGACGCAACAGTCATTATCAGTTCAGTGCCGTGTAATGTTTTACTCATTGTTTCCGAGGTTCAAGGAAATATCTTCTATTTCGGTTTTTGTTTTATAACTGTTCTAATTATCAAGCCAGGTCGTATATTGTCATTACATAAGAATTTCACCAAGAATACAAAAATGATTCTACCTATTTTGTTACTCATAAAAAGGTTGTGTAACCTATTATCCAGTTTTGTAACCTATTAATTAGGTTTTGAGGCTCCCCTAAAAAGAAATATTGCATAATTACCATATGTGTACCAGTTATTTGCACCGCTGATCTCAAACAAGGGCAGCGCGACTGCGAGTAACGAATTCGCAAAACAATCACTTACCCATAGATATGAACATCGACGGTGTAGCAATGACAACACGCGACCGGTTAAGCTGAGAAACGGGAAGGACATAGGATGAACCTAATTTTCGCATCGTGAAAACTGTTTTCACAAGAAATAATTCATGATTTAGAACCATGTTTAACGCTCGCTAAACGTGAAGTATTAGAGTATCAAGCATTTCCAATATATTATGTGGAAATCTGAGCAGGATTGTTGAATGATTCAAGGTATACAGCAAGTTTTCACACTTTATCAATAAGAAAGGCATAGCGTTTTTAAAGTTTGATTTATTCTTGAATATTGAGTAATTTCATAACACTAAAACAGGCACAACCCAACGAAACCAAAGCGTATTTATAATTTATTCAAAACGCGGAATGCCTACATGTATATCGAACATAACAACATAAATGCAAAATCAATCACTTTTTCCGATACAATTGAAGGTTACCATGTAGAATTCTAGTGTAAATCGGAGTTTAAATAAGATATAGATATGAACCTATAAATTATATCTCTTGTAAATAGGTGAACAGGTACATGATGTCCATGTACACGTGATACAGCAATTTGTTATAAATCACTCATATGCTCATTTTACCCAATTTGTGACTCACACACACATAATTTCTCTACTCATTTACCGCCTGCAACAATCTTAATTTCATAATTGTAATAACCCTTACATAGAACCAGCGCAATTTTCTCCGCTCATTTCGAAACAGGGTGTCTTTTCGTTCTGAACGCACGCAAAACGTCGCGAGGTCACCTGATGCAGCCCCGATGCTATGGCGTCAAATTACGTCAAGAAAAAAATGTTTTATATATGACAAAATAACACCCTATCATGTACTTAAAAGCGTTTTGCATGTGCTGGATTGAAATAAACTTATTAACAATGTCATGTACAAACATTAAATAGAATGCTCATTTTGATAAAGCTTAGATATATATATGCAACATCGGTGTCGCATGTAATTTTAACGTTGGAAAGACTATCTCAATATACCAAGTATGAATGATTGGTGGGATGGTCACGAGACTATAAATAGACTATGGGAATGAAGTGAACCTTTGTATATGTTGTTTAACATTTATCTGCAATTAAATCACACGAAAAACTATCTTTTATAATAACCATAATTCACACTTTATTACTAATCATGAGCATACGTGTATATGATTAATAAATATATGAGAGTTTTGAGTGCATTTTGATTACATGGCCAAGTGATAATTATCGATTCCAATTACTCTCATGTTTGACTCACCATTTCCGATTTCAAAGAAGCATATTCTATTTTGATATCATTTATATTATTATATTTTCTTATTGACGCGACTGTCATTATGCGTCCAGGTTCATACACTGTCATTTCGTAATAATTTTACCAGAATACGCCGAAACGCACTTCCTATAAATTTCATAACTGGATAAAATAGTTTCGTAACTCATTAACTAGCATTTTCACTGATCAACTAGTTCAAATTCAGTTCAACTAGTCCTATAATGATCCCGAGGCGTCACATTAGAAGCTCGACGGGACGAAGGACGAGATGCAGGGCGTATGTTATCCGACAATGCCATATCAAATGACGTCACACGTCTATTTTGATTGGTTCTTTGGAAACCCCGCTGTCCCCCATTCGATGGAGCCGATTGTTCACAAGCGGCGATAAAGCTATTTCGCGTTCGCGGCGGTGGACGAAGAATCGGTAAATCCTCGGGTAGCGCGAATGGATTTTCGGTCGGCGTAGGCTCAGAGAGTAGCTGTTGTACTCTTGCATCCGCTTCCCGCGGTGAATAACCATTGGCTAGCGAGGCTAACGGTGTACGAGGCGCAGGACGTAAGATCGGTAGATTATCCGGGAGCGTAAACGGATTTCGCTGTGTAGTGACATTGTTATCACTTACATCGCTCATTAGTCGCTCTAGTCGCTCATTTGGATTACGCGGCGGAGTTACGTTGTTATCACTTAAATCGCTCATGAGTCGCTCTAATCGCTCGTTCGATCGCGGCGATGATATGTGTGGTGACGGTGTGCGCGGCGAGGAACTCGGGGTGGTCGACGTTATAACCGGAAGTACATCGACCGCCTCATGAACATAGTGATTGAACCGCCGCGAATCCGATTGCATGTCACCCAATAGCCGCTCGATATCATTCGCCACCGTTCCGAGTCTGCGACTCAACATCTCTACTTCCTCTAGAGATTCCCGTCGCGTGAATTCCTGTTGACGCAAATGCAACTGTATGTTACGCCGACGTCGGTCTAGCCGATCGGCGAACGAATCAAGACCATTTTCTAAATTATCGACCGACATACTGTTCGTGCTCTGCGCTCGCTGCATGGCCGGCGGAAGCGTCCTTCGTTCATTGTTTTCGTGCCGGCGACTGTGCCATTTATAATCCAATAGTTTCCCGGCCCAAGAACAGTTCGCTTCGGGGCATTTAACGTGCTTCTTCGACAGGACCTTGTCGATATCTGGGCTTGGGCGATAACGTCCGGTTGTGCGACACACGGGACATTTGGAATGACTTTCGCTGACGAAACTGACGGACCAGGTTAAAATGCAACTGGAGCAAAAGATGTGATGGTTGGGGCATTCTTTCGGATCTTTCACGACGAGAAAGCTACAAAAACAGAAATTGGAAGGTCTGCGTATGGTTGAAGTCATATTTGCAACTTTCCGATAACGTTTTGATTATTCGAATTAAGCATGTACATGTACCAGCTTTAAAATATTTCTATTGCTTGGTGATAATTAGAAAGTTATCAACGTTCATGCAAGTTTTAATCTCAACGTGACGGAATGTGCTTTTAACAATTTCTTATTTACTGACACATTTCTTAGGTATAAGCCCAAACAACAAATAAACACACTTCCTTACCATATGGAGCACTCGTATTTCTCTTTCTCATCATGTGGTAAATCCAAAAAGATATCCTCGGAATACCCGCCCGGTTTCACCGACACTGGCTGTGATATGACGTTTAACATGGATCGAATCAGACCCGAAAATTCGATTCGCTGTTCCGATTGCAATCCATTGGAAGCGATTGGATTATTCTGTTGCTGATCCATGACAGTTATGGTGTTGTTTCCAATGTTCTGTTACGCAATTGTAGTTTAGTTCTTTCTTAGATGCGAGCAGAGAATTTCTTTCATATCATCTTTCTGAGTGTGTTAACTGTATGGACATAACAAGATGTGAGAAAATGTATTGGATGACATTGAGAGTGTCTTAGAAAATAATGAGTACATGCAAACAAGAAAAGTGCCAGCTTTGGGGTGGCAAATAGTATTTTATTCCGGGATTCCAATCTTGTATCATCCGAAAATGGTTTCATTATTTGATGAAGAAAAATGTTATGAACAAGATACTTAATCATACGGATTTTATAGATCACATCAATAAGAAAAGGCGGAGGATGATGACTTATTCACAAACCAACCCAAACGATAGCAAATATGCCTCAATCAAATGAAACAATTGCCCATTGTAATTTGTTCAGGCGCGGATCCAGAATATATTGAACTTTGGGGCGCTAACAGTACAAGATATCAGACCGAACCTGGGAGCGCAATTTTGTTATATCATATAAGGGCGATAAGGGGGGGGGGCGCCGGGTACGCCCCTTCTAAATCCGCGCCTACTGTTACTTGATAAGCTTCCTTGCACAGGATAACAGGCGTGGTCATGACAACGTTATTCTTTTGTAGATGCCTATAAATTGTCTAAAGATCGGATGCAGTATAAGTTGTTATTGGTATCAGGACAACTCACCCAAAAACCAACTCACCCAAATAAAAATTGGTCAACTCACCCAAATTCTTGGATAACTCAACCAAGTTTTTGGTCAACTCACCCAAGTATTTTGGACGACTCACCCAATTATTTTTGTTCACACTATAACACAAAATATCACGTTATTCTCATTCAATTTGCACTGATATCAATTAATATACGAATATCAATATAGATATTCATTCAACATTCGAGATAAAACCGATATTATATTACCTAAAATAAGAGGAACGTATGCGCACCTGCCTGGGGAGAGCAAAGTGCTTAATTGAAAACTCAAATCCATAGTTTGTTTATTATTAAGTGATTTTAAAGCATAGCTCTAAACGAGAAATAAGTTTCCGAGGTATTTTCCTAAGTGTTAAAACTTGGATGAGTTGACCAAAAACTTGGGTAAGCTGACCAATCTATTTGGTGAGTTGGTTTTTGGGTGAGTTGGTTTTTGGGTGAGTTGGTTTTTGGGTGAGTTGGTTTTTGGATGAGTTGTCCGACATCCGTCCGACATCCGTACATGTATATCTGTTTCCTCATATTCAAAGGGCTTCAACCAGATATCGTTTGCCATAAAGTGCTTCAGGAATATTCATGCTTTAAAGAAAGATAGATGCGTATCTATCTTTAGACAGAAGTGCATGGTGAATGACCTATGTGTACACCGGAAGTGAAAACTAAATGAGCATTTCAGCAAAATGAAATATTCATACACCTAAATAAAATATACAAATAGGCGCTAGAATTCTATGATATTTCTAATAGACATAAATGTGATTTTTTGTTCTGTTTTGATATGTCCGCGAATGAGCAGAACAAAATAAAACGCAACCAGGGTCACAGTTTGATATATTGGATTCGGGGGATCGCATGTCGCAGCAAAGAAGATGTCAACGAACTTCGCGTTAAATCAAGAGAGATTCGAGCAGGCCATAGAAGTCTAATTATTTTAGAAATGAAATCGAATGAGTGTTCCTTAGATGAATATATAAGAGTTCATTCGAGAACTATCCAACGTAGCATTAGGGGTGGCATTCGTTGATTATTATAATTGACGTATAATAAGTTATTGTTCGACGCTGTTACTGAAAAACGAAACTCCCACGGCACGGGCCTGGCCACACGGAAGCTTCTTTGAGCCCTTTTCCTGAACATTCAATGCCTTGCTTATGGAAAATAAAAACGCGTCAAACTAAAAATTATATATTTCGTATTTCATTGAAAAGATCTAGATAGCAGTACTATCGAATTATTATATTATTTATTTTATTCTGTAGTTTATAATGAAGGTTCTGAAATTAATAACCCATTTATAATGCCACAGTTGTTAGATATATATTCAAGTCATATACCATATGAGAAGAGTACCCCACGAGCTGTTCCTCAAAAAAGCTGTTCCCCAGCAAATCCCAGCTGGCTTGGAGATTTTGCGGAAATTCGTTCTAGCTTGGAGATTTTAGCAGTTTGAGGAACACCTTTTTTTGATAATTTCTTTATTTTATGATATCTAATGAGAATAATTAATTGCAAGTTGATAGTAATTGCTTGCAATTGTCTTATAACATGTTATTTGTTATTAATAATAGGTAATATAGTTATATTCAACAGTTCAATTATATCAAAAGGTGTTCCTTTTTTGCTCCAAGCTGGCTAGAAATGGAGGAACAGCTCAGCTGGCTTGGAAAAAATGAACACCTTTTTGCAAAATTGTAATGTTCGAAAAGGTGTTTTTTGTTGTCGTTTGTCTTTGTAAGTTTGTTTAAAGTTGATTTAACAACTTTTTGAAAAATGTGTCGTGGGGTGCCCTTCATATGAGCCCACACACTAATGATCAGAGTAACACATGAAAGGGATGACACCAAACGTCGCATCCGGTTGATAACCAGCAATACCTGTACAGGTGGAATGAGGGAGCATCCAACATGAAAAATAAAACAATAAAGATTTCCGGTAAAAAAACGTTGTTATGTTCACTGATATATCTTAGTTTCTTGTCGTACAGGATGGACAAGATAAAGGGATCGTGCGGATCTAAAATGGGTTATACAGCGCTGAGCATAATAGTGCAATTTCGTTTTGTCAAGATTTTAAAATGAATAGTAATTTAAGAACAGCAGCATGCACTTAAATCGAGAGTAATTATATCAAGTTATTATAACATGATGCAAGAGTTTTTTCTATGTTTCTTTGTTAGCTGAAACCGTTTTATATTCTGCAATACAGACACGGTACGCATTATAATTTATGCAAATGAGGAGAGGCTTATAAGCGTGACTCATTTTGAGCGAATACTGCAGTACAATTCCTCCATATTTGCTCCACACAAGTATTCAAAAAAAAAACGTCATAAAAAGTTATTATCATGAGTAATTGTTCGCATTTCTTTTTATACAGCTCGAATCTTAATGTATTTATGCACTACTTTCAACTGTTATAACAGCGATAAAACACTCCTGTTCGTTTGTATAGCTGATTTAGAGCTTAGAAGAAACTATTACAAAACTCACGCCTTCGGCGTTCGTTTTGTAATAGTTTCTTCTTCGCTCTAAATCAGCTATACAAACTCACGGTCGTGTTTTATCCCTATAAAAATGATCGGCCTGTTTATGTTGTAATGATGTCAGTAAAAGAGGGATATAATGATAGCTATCACATATCCACATATATATAATTTTTGTATACGGATGAATCGTATGTCAATCTTATAGCGGAATTATCAACAATATAACCAACGTACCTCTTGTACATGAAATAATTTTCATTTGACCGATTGTAATATCCATATTAATTCGTGTTTTTTTATTACATTGGTTGTAACAGATATAGATATAGTTATAAAATAGGCAACGAAATCCCCAATGTGGTTTTTAATAACCAAATCTAATAAAGATTGATATACAAATATTTCTTTTGTAGATTTCTAAGGTGGATATGGCGATTAGCCTAATCATTTTTGGCAACAACATAGAGTTTATGTATGTTTCTTTGTCCGTAATCACATCACATACAATAGAGGATATTCGGCTGTTGCAGAAAATAGCTCCATGCATGTCTGGAGAGCATCGAGCGGGACACATGCAGTGTTTGTGCCGCTTGTTTATGCGTGCGTTTACCATGATAGGTGCACATTTATTCATATACTGTATCTTTTTATCCATGTTTATTTAACATATAGCGTTTCAAACAAATAAATTTATTCAAATGTATCACTATTTATGTCACTGAATAGCATTTTGTTTCTCAAATACCTCTGTGAAATTCCCAAGACATGACATATTTGTATCTGTAACTGGTTTACGATAATACAGCGTTATTAAACCTTATTGAAGAGATTATATAGTTAGGTTAAAAGTATAAACGGAGCCGAAACACGGAATGGGCAGAAATTGTTAGGCATTATCTTTCACATGTTTCATCTAAAAATATAAATCATGGCTAGGGCAAGACACTTTTTCCTTTGTTACACAAACAATAACATTAGATTTTTATGTACATGTATATGCCTTTCAGCTTCATTGTTGTACATATTCTTGACATTACTCTATGGAAATTTCGTTCGGTTCTTTTATCCCAAAGGCATCTTATAACGGGATTGACTTATCAAATATACACTGATTTTTTCAGTATTAACATTGCAAAAGTCGTAGGCATGCTGCACTAGTGTCCCGCGCGAGAGGAGAGGGGTCTGGATTGTGCTATTTTCGGCAACAGCCAAATAGCCTCTATTGCAAGACAAAAAAAAGGTGTATGCTCTTTTGCACATGATATCGACTTAACTTGCTCACATTAGTTTTTTTTTTATTTTACATTTAGATATGTATGTATGTACTTTTTTAGGTTTTAAATGAACGATTAAGAATCTAATTATAATTAATTTTATAGGCATTATCAATCAAGCAACTTTTCTATTATGGTCTGGTTACATCGGAAGCTTCAGCCAGCTTGTATTTTGCACTTTGAAGCGGCTTGAAGCCATTGGCGTTTAAATTGAAAGGCGACTTGCTGGAAGTCGCTATAAAGAGTTTTCCATAAGGAATAGAATCTACATTGTGACGGTAGAATGTATATTCTTGTTTTTTCGGAACACTACATATATATCTAAGCAAAGGATTTATATATAGTCGTTTATATAATTGATAAAACTTACCTATACAGTCATATGGTCCAAATTTTATACATATATTTGAATAGATGTTGCAATATAAACATTATCCAGCGTATTTACATAAAAACGGAGCCTTTATATTTATCATCCATATAAGATAATAATAGCGCAAAAATACATAAAACATAACACAAGTACTGTTATTAAATATCCTAAATGTGTCCCATATATTACAATGAATGATAAGCACTCCCGATCGGTCAATACAATTTGTCAGTATATACCTCTTCTGCATACCATAGCGTTTGTATAGAATGGTGTTTTGCCTCTCATACCTTTACTGCTTATATGGACTTCCCGTTAGCATTAACATTGAGAGTCCGTATGACTGCCTGTCCCTTGAGCATTGTTGCTCATATGCATATGATATAAATATACATTGTATAGAAATACGGCTGTAATTAGAGTCAATTGTGTAAGATATAGACATATATGTATATATAGGTTTAGACAGACAGGTATGGTTCATTATAATAGATATTACATGGGAACCAACCTGATAAGATGCGACACTTCCTCATCAGGAGGCGACGTCGAAGGGAGGTTGTCATTGGGCTCATTTTGCGACGCAGCCTCGGATGAGCGTCACACTTCCAGGTCTTGACGCAGTATAAATTAAGCAAGAGTAATATCAAATGTAATAGTATAACGAAATAGTCGTTTTAGGCACATAAAAGATATATAATCAAAGTATCATATGTAATACCTTTATAAACTATGTTTTTAACTGGTTCGTTGTATATTTTTCATGATTGAGCCAATATCCAAAGTCTTTGTCCATATTAAACAAGCCATCAAAATGCAGCGTCCAATACGCAGGTGTCCCCATGGATGTATATGCATTTATATCATCACCTTGGTTAGGTTGTGGACATATAGCACGAAGGTAGAACTCCTCAGAAGAATGATGCGAGAACGTTAGTATCGCTCTAGTTTGCGACATATGAGTAATGTGTTTCTAGCGCAGTTATGTTTTAGATTTTTGAAATATGAATTTCACCTAGTTACGATAAATATAATCTTATGAACAAGGATACGTACAGGTGACGTAACGACGAAAGATGTTCATTTAGAGCTGTACATGTCTTTTATTGCACTTATATTTTTTCCCGTCGTTTTGAGATATGTTGAGCATTATATCGCCATTATATCAAAGGTTCCATGAGTGATGTACATTATCGTGATATTATATATTAAAACAAATACCTGGCTTTTTTAGTCCGTCCAAAGCATGCGTGTTTGAATACAATTAAAACACATTTTATGATAATATATATACTATGATATGCAGTTTTAGCAGAATTTATTTGATTTCATTTGAAAAAAAAACAAGCAGATGTTAAATTATTATATGAAGCTGTAATCTGATGAGACGCATGCTTTATCTTGATAATAATATCATTTGAAAAAATATATTGTTTTAAATATTTATTTTTAAATTTGTGCGATAAGATGAAACCATTCTATTACCCCCCCCCCCTATTAAGACCTTTCTGGGCAGAATCGGGTCACTTTTGTGTTGGGTCATAGTTGTACGTTTTACAATGTACGTTGAGGATTATTCTCATTACATCCAAATCCATTCTTACATTAACCATTTAATTATTCATTTGGAAAATATCAGTTGAATAGTTACCGAGCAATTGCCAGTCAAAAATTTCTACCATAAAAATCGGGTGAATCATTTTTTTTGTACAGAATAAAAAAATATGAATCTTCTTTATATGGCATAGGAGTACCATTTGATACTGTTGTCTGGCCTTTAAACAAGTCTTTCGAAAAGTTTAAAGGCGTTTAGAACATGTAGCAACTTGCATATATCGGCAAAACTGAGAATTTTAGAGTTACCCCATGCCCCCTTTTCCCGTCAACCCGTCAAGAGGTTAATTTTGATTGGTTAGTCGTGTTTAATGTATTTAATATATTTAAACAAATTTTAATTATCAATTATCAGTTATTCCTTACGCTAGGATTTTCTGATAAAATAATGCTCGACAGAAGTTACGCGAACATGGAAGAGCACTTCGTGAGCATTTTTGTATACCACAAGGCGTCCGTATTTAAATACTTAGCTGCTTACAAATATATAGTAAATATGTGCTATCATTACTCGAATTCTTTGTAACAATTTATCTCTCTCTATGAGAAAAATACACATTCGATCACTTAAAAAACGGGTATTTATGAAGAGGGCATTTAAACAGCGACACATCAATAGATAATTCTTTTCGAGGTGTCAATATTACATGATTATATTCATCTGTATATATGAATGTTGATATGTTATTTAGACTCATTTTTAACTTTTTGATATGTCATTTATACATTAAAACATGTGTCGCCCTTCCTTATGGATCGGATGAGGTGGTTGTCAATGGTTGACTATATGCAGGAAACCTGAAGCGTTTTTTGCAGGGAGTAATAGCACTATTGATTTGTGTTGCGTTTATGTTCCCAGGTTATTCACTGTGGATAGAAGGCTTCACCAGAAATTATTGAGTGGCGCCACTGGGGTAGAATAAAGATACCTTTCTGGATTATTTGTTCTTTTACTTTCCCACAATGATCTATAACAACTAGAACCCCTTAAGAAAATTAGCATTGCGAAAAAATGTTCATTACCAAAGTCTATAAAGTCTGTTTATACAGAAAACACACAAATATAACAAAACATATTTTCCGGGTGAAACACGGGAGCAATAGTGGGTTTTGTGAGCTTATTATTTGCTCAATCTCCGTCGATTTTTTTGCAGGGAAAGTGGGAGGAATTTGAGACACAATAAATGCAGCATTAATAGCCGGAATAAATCTGTCGCTGGGGACCCCATTGATTAAGAAAAAACTAGGAACTGAATTAAGTAACTGCATTGGATTAATTTAATTTAGTTCGATGGATTGATAACCAACAGTAACACCTTGATAATAACACATGTTTGGATAAAATATAAGATGATTTTAAACTAAGGTATTTTATTATATGGATCAACAAATAGGGTGAGTAAGATTGAATAAACAGTTTATTTTAAAAAATCACGATATGCAAGAATGCAAAACCCATTAACATTCAAATCAGTTTCAAATTTTAATATCTAAAAGCAACATTTTCCAGATCTTTAGACGTAAACCTTACGTCCAGTTATAATGTCATGTTTATATAGCGATTGTTTCTCATGGTGGTGTTGCCAAATAGAATTGCCAGGTCAAACCTTTTGTTTGACAAGAATCTTTTCCGGATCGTCAATGGAACAAGACCCAAAATCCCAGAGAAGGCGTATTCAAGTAACTTGAGAATAATTGGGCGTGGGACAAAACAATTTTTCAAGCATATTGTTTCGACTATAATTTCTTTTATATGTTCTATATATTATTGAAAGCGCTTGCAAAAGTACAATATATATATATATTTAATTTGAATGAGTTTCTTTAAGACTTAAGTTTCAAGAGTGGTCAGACCTGAATGCGCATTAGAACGCGATAGACGGAATTGTTTTTCAATGACCCTGGTATGAATATGAGTTTATATAATGACCCTAGAAGGAGTTCATTGGTCCATATCAAATACATCTATTCAAAAAATGCCTATACACAATGTTAGTTCATAAAATATTTGTATATAACGTAATTTACCTAGAAAGGCCTAAGACATGTTTAATAAATGGCATCCAATTGGTTGAAACATTCAGTTTGGTAGCGTTTTAAAATGCTAATTGCGGTATATGACTTCAACAACTTTTTGTATGGAACCATTCATTTATTGAGCACTAGAGACTAATTAAACTGATGTGCAAATATTGATGTAAATGCAATTACTCATTTATTTGTATTTAGTTAGTCGATTTTATACGAAAACAGTTGTTACGTTTTTTTTCCTTATACAGTTCGATCCTAAGTTCGTGGGAAAGCAAATGCAAATATATGACAAAACTTTTCAAAAAGGAATTCACAGAAAATCAAGGACGAAAAATATCATACTCTAGCCTATTATCATATATTTACAATGTATATGAAGGTGGTGTGATTAAAAATTATGTGATTTATTTTTGAAGATACATGTATATATCATGATTTGAAAAAAAAAATCATTTTGTCTTTGATCTTATTTTCTCAATATTCGTTTTTGTGAATTGAAAATGTCCGACTGTTGAACCCAAACTGATATATATTACATTGTTTATGAAAATTACAAATTGTAAGAATTTATAATAGAAAATATATAAACTGTTTAAACATATGAAACATACATTAGTTTCATTTGACAAAAACAGGATTTATAAATAAATCAAACCCCTTCCACCATGTTAATATTAACAAGATGATATTTTTAAACAGACGTTCGTTATCAAGACTTTGCTACGACATAATCGATGAGAAAAAAATGAAATAAGAATGTTAGTTTTTTTTTCAGATAAAAAACGTAATACTAGCTTCTGACCATGGGTTACGTTACATAAAAAGCATAAGTTTAAAGTCCCTGTATTTATGATCCATTATTATTAATGATGGACAGTAAACTAGATCGGTTAAAGTACTCGGTCAACTCCATTAAAACATTGAACAGGTGCCTCGGCTGCGCCTCGAAACTGTCCAATATTTCAATTAATGGACTGACCTTCTATATTTAAGTATAGGATAAAGTACGAGGTCAGTCCATTGATTAAAATATTGAACAGTTCCGAGGCGCAGCCGAGGAACCTGTCCAATGTTTTAATTAATGGAATACTTTAGCCGACTTAGTTTACAGTACATTATTAAATATAATGTACGCTGAATACAAAGGAATGACGTCACTAGTGTAAACTAATCTAGGGTATCGGGTGAAGCAAATATTTCAAAATCAATGTTTTTAAATGGATAAGTAAACTAAAAATACATTTAAGCTACATGTAAATGCTGTAGTAAAGGAGTGAAATAAGGATAATCTGATAAATCCGACATATAGAGTCAGTTGTACTCTGATACCCGAAAATAAAAGATTAGCAAAATATTGTTATAACAGTGACATTACACCCTTGATACATTTGGGAATCGTCCTGATGACTAGCTACATACCATGTGATAATCCATCGGGAAATTTAGGCGCCCCATGATTTGGGCTCATCTGCTAGGAGAACCCGGGCGTTTTAGTCTATGAAATATTTATTCTGGTTGGGGATATCTCTTCATCAATGGAGCTGTTAGAGAAGAGACGTGATTTAAATATAAACCATTATGGTGTGGCAGCATTGCTTGTCATCGCTGCGAAATTATTTTATTTAGCATTTCTTATATAGCGCATTTTGCGCAAATTGAAAGGGCATAACAAGCCGACCCTATATCATTACATAGATTCTATCAATAGATATATTGATTTGACTAAGACTTCGTTCAATTTTACGGCGATTCACAGAAGGGCATGGTACATACTATACGTCCTATAAAAGTACAGAACGTTATCTTCGGATCGCGGCTCATATTTTCATGTGATTCACCCGTTGGTATACCCTGACATCCGGGTTGGGTCCTCAACCATTATTGGCATTCGCATCCTTGTCCTAATTACGGCAAATATTCCTAATTTAAGAAATGAGACCTTATTTGGTGGCTTCTTCAAATGCTTTAAACCAGAAAGTTATCAACATTTATCTATCATGAAATATGAATGGCGGTTTTGTGTCACTTGTTTTAGAATTTTGCAGTGATTGTTCTCTAATTTTCATATTTTCCCTGCTCATATTTGTATTTTATATTTGATGAAGGTAAGGTAAGAATTACTGTGAAGAAAAATATATATATATTTTTTTAATATTGAGGTACATAATGATAATGCTTAACAAAAAAAAAAAAAAAAAAAAAAAAAAAAAA
>LQRL01098443.1:2795-17225 GCA_001703475.1 Hydroides elegans
GAATGTCAGCATGAGAATCCAGATCTAGATTTAAGGGGTGGATATCCAAATAAGGTCATGATGTCCTTATCAAGCTAAACGCCTTCTTAGATCAATAAGTGGGATCCCGATTAGTTTTTTTCTGATAAAGCCAAGTACAAGATATTTTGCAAAGGTTGCTTGTTTTCCACCCACCGTTGTTTATTGGAAGACGAAGTTGTTTTTGAAAACGATAATGAAAAGTGTTGACAAGAAACTGTCAAGAAATAGGTAGTTGTGTCTTCTTGTGTTTTTGTGAAAAGTATTGATCGATGCACATTTGCGAATCATTAGAAATTTACTTTGTTCATTCCACTGACTTATGATCGCGACCTACTTGTTGTTTTTTGCTCACTATTGAGGAAGTAGAATTGCACTCTTAAAATATCGTTATCGTTTTCATAAAACCGGATCTGTTAATCGTTAACACCAAGTGGTTTCGGTGAAAGGCCCTTTATTGGCAACCGGTCTGAATAATATATTATTTTTTCTTGTCGTAAAATAAGTAAATAATTTATTCATTTTGCATATGTCTAATTTGTCTTTCCTTTTTTGTGTGTTTACAGGTAACACCATATTTGGTATCAACTGCATTTGAACAATCAACACTGCATACATTATGCTGCCGTGACAATACCATGGTAACGTCGCCTTACCGCTTAGCAGTAACGCAACGACGATACACACGCACTGAAATGTCGTTACAAATCCGGGAAATTGGAATATTCTCAGAACTCATAATAACACTGTAAGCTCTAAGGAAGAGCACGCAAAAAAGGGACACGTCGCAAATTCAATTTGCATTGCAATCGCAGAAACTCTGAGATGTTATTGCGTCAGTGTTTTGAAGTTAGCTTTGCTTCTTTTAAGGACATTGCTCCTAGCTGTGTACGTGGAAGGAGATTGATTGAACATTTATGACGGATGAGAATGGGTTGAATTGTCATAAAAAGATATAGGACTTACATTGTCAACTCAGAAATACGGAATATGAATAGACTTGTTATTGTTTATGATAATTTTGTTTAACAGTTTTTATTTTAATTGCTATGTATTAATGTTGATTTGATTATTTACAATTACATAAAAATGATTTGAATATTTAGATTTTATTCAATTTAAAATATTGTTTAATCAACACACCCTTTTAAAATAGTAATATTAATAACTTTTTTTCATTTAGTCTTCTTCATGGAATCTTTTATATAAACATTTATTTTGAATTATGTAATGGTATCGTTATATAATTAACCTGTTATGAAAACGTTCTTTCTATTTTGAGACCAATAAACTCATGCAACATTTATATAATGCTTTATTATTTGTGACTGCTCAAATAATTTGTGCGTATACTCACTCAAACTTACACATACCAAAACAAATCGAATTCCACGAATTTATTGACAAGTGCCTGGTCACACTGGGAGCGATGATTATTTTTATTCATAGTAGGACTTAATCAAAAGTCCTTTTTAAGGCAGATCAATCTTGAAATATGCAAATATTTGCTTGTTTTGAAAAAAAATAATAAACCGATCAGATTTTTTTGCTACACACATAACCAAATGGCACAAAACTCTTATGACCAGGCCCTTATGCCTGTTTCGCTATATATATGACCATTTGTCGCAGGCATCGTTGCATGTATATGTACGACCGAAAGGCGTAAAGGTCTCAATAAACAACTACTGTTAAACTAAAAGATATATAGTACCCATAGAATCGATACATGTAAAACAATACATTTGCATAAAAACAAAACAGCAAAAACCTACCTTTTTCCTACGAACACTTATTTCTCCTTTAATACTAAATGTACATGTACATGTATGTATACACAATTTCTTTCTTCTTTTTTTCAAACATTTTAACATGACATCTATACATCAGGACCTTTTTTGATCGTTTTGCTTATGTAACCATTTCCGTACGACCCTCACATTATAACAGAAATAGCCTATACAAGAACCGATGATCCTACTGACGAACGAACGGACGGACGGATACATCATACCTTAAGGCATCCTTCCTAAGAGACAATGCCAAATAAGGCATTAGACAATGTTATGACGGACCGACCGCTGCAAACAGGACAAACTACATACCATGCAATATTGATATGTATGTAAAAGAGACATCTAGTGAGTGAAAATCGTGCGGCACTCATTCAGTGCTTTGCAAACGGATAAAAGAGTTTATGTTATAACAACGCACTCGTGTATTCTCAGTTATGACATACTAAATAAAAGGATGCTAGAAACCTCAATCGAAAACCAACCCACTCAAGCTGTAACAAGCTTACGCACAAAAATTATATTTTCATAAAATCGGCAAAATGTTATTTTAATTGCACAACACATACATGTTCTTTCTAAATGATGTCATCAATTATCATTTTAATTGGCCTTTTAAAATCGTGCCTTTTAAGGCATGGGGTAGCAAACAACAAGGAAGTATTTGTGAAACACGAGCAGACCCCAACCGCCCCCAAACTCGAAGGGGTATAGTTTTTTGCAGATTTTTAATATATTTTCTATAAAAACCCCTATTTTGGCCAATTTGACAACTTCCGGTCGGATGGTCAAAAAACACATCTACGGACCAAGACCTTTCATTTGAGCCTATAACCGAGTCTCTATAACCTTCCGTTCAAAAGTTCTAGCCCGTACAAGCTCAAGTCTTGAACACCCGCTATTTTTGGCTATTTTGGCCGATTTGACAACTTACGGTCCGAAGTTGTTTTTTACTGACATGGTCCAAAAGCACATCTACGGACCAAGACCTTTCATTTGAGCCTATAACCAAGTCTCTATAACCTTCCGTTCGAAAGTTCTAGCCCGTACATGCTCAAGCCTTGAAAAACCGCTATTTTTGTCTATTTTGGCCAATTTTACAACTTCCGGTCGGGTGTGTTTGACCGAAATAATCAAAAGGCACATTTACACATCAAGACCTTTCGTTTCAGCCTAATCCCGAGTCTGCATGACCTTCCGTTCAGAAGTTCTGGCCTGTACAAATAAATATGACGGACAAACGGATAGATAGACGGACGGACGGACGGACATCACAAACCTATAGGCCCCCAACCTTTTGGGTTGGGGCCTAAAAAGATAGGATGAGTTGACCACTTTAATTTGAGTGAGTTGGCTTTTGAGTTAGGTTTCGAGTGAGGTTTACGAGGTTTCGTCGTATTACAAACACCATAACAGCGGGCTTCAAGGTATAACAGATGAAGATACATAACAGTAGATTATGTAAAATACAGTGATGAAAGATGCTGTTTTACATTTTTTAACTTATACTACCTTATAAAGCCGCTTTATGGTGTTCGTACAGCGACGAAACCTCGTAATTCTAAGAGAAACGTTTCTTACTCACCTCGCGGTGTCCGATTAATGTTGCTGGTTACTAACCTCTATCTCTGTTTGATGCTCGTTGATATAGTTGACATTTTCGAAGAGACCAGTCCATTGCGTGGTGTTGTCATTTCCTTGCATTTTTGGTATGCCTTAAGGCGCGTTCACGCAAAGCTAAATCCTAAATTTGTGCGTGAACAGAGGGGATAAATTGCTATGATTTTATACAAATGTGGCTTTCGAAAATATTTGTTTTCTAGCCTTTTTCCGAGCTTTTTCGTTTGCGCGAACGCGGCCTTATCCACGCTTGCCCTCAACGATACCCAGCTTCTTGCTTTAGCGAACGGTTGCATAAATGAGGCGATTTCTATCGCCACTTTCGATTTTCAATGATTTTCACTGATGTTGCAACGTAGGGACGTTCTTAGGCCGCGTTCACCCGCTCCATAAAAAGCTCAAAACACACATTTTGCGCCTTAAACTAGATGCCACATTTGTATAAAACCATAGCAGTTTATCCCTTCTGTTCACCCAGAATTATGCGCTTTTATTTCGGGTGAACACGCCTTAAAGACCCATACGAGTTCTTTCCAAACGTTCAGCTTCTGCTTATTATGATCCATATTTCGAATTATTCCAAACGTTGTTGCGATGCTTTACTGTCCACATCTCTAATCCATACAACATTGTTGATCAGACATAGAATCTAGCATTTAGAGTTTAATTAACCAGTCTCCTGATATAAAAAAAAATGTAAATGTGGTTACTCGTAGACTATTCTTAGACTCTTTCATACAATTTTTAGTTGTTTAAATCACAATAATGTATCTATTCCACCGTTTTTTTTTTTTTTCAATGTTATATCACACTTTATGGTTTATTGTATCCATATTGTAATAAATATTGAGAAAAACTTCATTTTTTTTGCCATAAATAAAGTACATGTACACATATTAATTGACTATACTTGTAATTATTAAATCTTCAGTATTGTTCTAGTAACCCAATGTGATGTTACACTGGGTATTTCTACAATGTTTGCTTCAGTATCGATCATAATAAAGATAGTCTGGCATATGATAAACAATAATAATTCTTAACTATTGTTTTTAGGCTAAATTAACAAGTTTCAAACAAAGTTTTAATAAAACTATCGACGGTTTGCATCAATTTATTCAACTGATATTCAACAATATTTGTCGCTATGGAATTATGAATAAGTCTAGACTCTATAGAGTCTAGTGTATAAGAGTTTATAACTCAACTTCTAGCACGGTCCGCCTTGGCTGAAAGAAAATAAATAAAATAAATTATTGACTTTGTGTTTTATATTACAATTCAATAACAATAATAAATGCTTTACATTTCCTATATGAGCTATAGAAGTCTATGTCATTCCATGTGAAATAATGTCTTCCTGGTTAAATCTTGCGTTAGGTATTCCATAAAGATACATAGGAGATTACAATTAGCTAAAGACAAAAACTCGAAAAATGCTGTCTTACTTGTTTGGATCGATGATTTTATAGAGTCTACCATTGGGTTGTCTCAAGCCCTCCGAAACAGCCGTTCCAAGGTACACCTCAGCTAGAATGCAAATAATCATTTGCAATATTTTATACAAAAATAAAGTCGTCGAATTCATATTCAAAGATCCTTGAATGGTTATTATTAGAATCCAGCTTTTGACTCAAAGGTTCATTCATTTTTATAGAGCCTCTATTTAACTAATTCTACCTTGTATATCCATAGAGTCTACCCTTTCTGATAGAGTCTAGCATCTTTTACTCATAAAGTCTATCATGTTCACTCAAAACATCTAACCTTACTAACTGTTATCAACCGTTTTGGAAACAGGTAGAGTCTACGTATTCGAGATCGACACTTTCTACAACCCATCTTTATAACCAATAGAAACTAGCTAGTTTATTGATAGAGTTTATCCCTTTTTACCCTTTTATCCCTGCCGAGCGTAAATTGACATGGTGCGTATTCATGAATCATTCATCAACCGGCACGTAACCGAGATTGGCGCGGTTGCTCATAGAGTCTATTCGTTTTACTCACAGAGTATACTCCGTTTAACGCTTAGAGTCTACATTTTTCTCATAGACTCTAACCCCTTATACCTTTTTATCCTCCCCTTAGGTTAGTTGCCATGGTGCGTATTCAGAAAAACCGGTACGTAACTGAGAACACTTGATAACTAATAGAGTCTACCCTTTTATTCATAGACTCTAACCCATTTTACCTGTTTCGTCTTCACCAAACGTTAGGTGATATGGCCGTAACCGAGATAACTTGATAACTTATAGAGTCTACCCTTTTATTCATAGACTCTAACCCCTTTTACCTTTTTCATCTTCACCGAAAGTAAGATGATAGGGTCCGTATTCATCAACCGGCACGTAACCCAGATCGGCGCAAGTGCTACAAATCGAGAGACGTTGTGGGTTGGTCCACTTCAGAGCATCACCTTGATCTTGGATAATCTCCATATTCCTGTAAAACAATATATGAAACTTTATAAAATATTTAAAAAATGCAAATGATATGAAAGAATAAGAAGGAATTGCGGGTTCACATCAATGCATTGCCTTGGTCGGGTATGATATCCATATTGCTGCAAAGAATGTGTATACATGTAATTCATTTACATATATAAAATCTCCAACCATAAATATCTACGCTATCATAATTTTACTTCCAACTCGGCGAGGCGTCCACGAACGGCGAGAGCACGTTCTACTTTTGGCGCATGATAACCCACTCGGCAAACAACATCCTTAGGACGTCCTAATCACGTGGTTTTACGTCCCGACGTCCGTGACGCAATTAGGACGTCGCTAAGATGCTAAAAACGAGATGTCCTAGCTATGTCATAAAATGACGTCAATGGGTCGATTTTTTCGTGACGTGACATATTTACACATCCAGAGTACGTCAATAATCAGGCGTTGTAAGGACGTGCTATTAATGGCGTTCTAATGAAGTTGCAAATTTGACGTCCCCTTGACGTACCAATATGACGTGGAAATTACGATATATTTTGACCGGGACGTAATTTGACGTTCTTGGGACTTCATAAAAAGACGAAATTACGGAAAACATTTATTGTTTAAGAGCATTGCGAATACCCCTCCGAAAATTGCAAATTTTGATTTTTGACCACTTATATTCCATTTTGAAATCAAAACATTTCCTACTATAGTAGGAAATGTTTTTATTTCAAAATGGAATATGATAGTCCAGTTGAATATCTATCATATTCCTCAAAAAAGTATATATATATGATATTTATGTATAAAATGATTTTGATATTGATAAAAAAATATCCGTGTAATAAATATTACATGTACGTCCTTTAATCGTCCCTTCACGGACGTCGTATTTATAGTCTTTGCGGACGTTTTTTACGCACGTCCTTTGGATGTCCGATATGGACGGCGATGCCACGTCTAAAAGGTTACGTCCGGCAAACTTTCATACAAGCCCAGTAGAGGAATGAAATAGGACGTCATGTAAAGACGTCAAGGGGACATGATAAGGACGTGTCTTTGCCGAGTAGGATAACTTTCCGGACGTCCTTTTTCGTCATAAACGTATTATTGACGTTGACTGATTTCGCGTCCGCATTGAACGTAAAACTGACGTTCATCGGACGCTAGGACGGAAAAAGACTCCGGAAAACTTTCATATGTACCTAAAGAATTGCGTCCTTGTATCGTGCGTAACGTCCGAATGCGATGTATTTTGAACGACGTTACGGCTTTACGGTTATAAAAAGGAAGAAGAACAACCTTTATGTAAATAACAACGATTGTTTGGTTCCACTCACCCGGTCATATAATCCCCATAGATCATCCACCCATACAAACTGAGATTGAGGCAGCCTCGATAGATCGGTCCTTGTAGCATGGACTATATACCCCTCCCTTCGAATAATGGCACAGAACACACCTTTTTACCCTACTGTTGTGATTCAATTAGATTATATAACGATACTCACCCGGTCATATAGTCACCATAGATCATCCAGCCATAGAGACTAGGATTAAGGCAGCCGCGATAAATCGGTCCTTGCTGGATTGACGAACCCATACCCTCACTGTGTGAATACTCAACAATCGGGTAGGTGTGGTTCTCTAAAAAATAAAAAGTAGCAGAATGATGTTTACTTTAACCCGCCCGGCAAATGTCGTCTATGCCAAGGAGCTTTCGGGCGTGACATCAGAATTTAATCGTTTGGGGTCAATTAATAAAATGTGAGGTCTTCACAGCGTTTTTTACTTGTCGTCGTCCATGAGAGCCCGATTTCGACATGATGGGCCAAGACTTTGTTTAATGATGTATGTTCGGCTCGTGATGAAAAAAGTAGCATTCGTAGTGTTTCAATATGACGGCATAAAATGAGTGTGAATTGGAATTATTGATCAAATTGATATTGGCGATATAACATGTCAGTTAAAAATGACTGTAAAATGCTTTTAATTAATGTTAGCTTGTTATAGTTACCGTTCTCTTCGCAATACTGTGGTTTATAACATGCACTCGCTTCAAATGCTGACCATCCATAGTTCGCGCCCTTTTTTAGACGATCGATTTCTTCATAAGCATTCTGTCCTACGTCACCGATGAATACACGCCAACGGCCATTGCCTGAAAATAAGATTAAAGGCGGGTCATTGTCCTTGGACAGTCTTATTCGCTACATAAAAGTGAATATGTATATATAAAATGATATGTATTTCCTGCGGATTGATTTATGTAGAGTCTTTACTATCCTTGTCCTGTGTCACCGATAAACACACGCCAACAACCATTGCCTGAAAAGAAAATAACAATATGAAAGTTGTCCTTTTTACACACCATTTTATTTTAATGTATAATATGAAAACCGGATAAATACGCGCAAACCACCATTGCCTAGAAATCAAGCGAAAGATGGGTCATTGTCCTTGGACAGTCTTGTTAGTCTTCTCAAATATGTCACACATTAAAATTATATTGTGAAAATTTAGAATGAAGAAAATCACATGGTTGTCATTTATGTAATACATTTAGAGTAGAAGTCTAGACCCTCGTTATTATTTTTTTTAAAAACTATTTTGAGATGATCATGTAATACAAACGTGTTGCAAAATGTAAATAAATGATATCCAAGGTACAAAGTCTTTGATTCTATATAAAGAAAAAGAGATAACGCCAGAAAATAGCGTTCTGGCAACTTCACGCAAAGTCTAGAAAAGTGATATTTACCATCCTTATCACCATGGTCCGTAAACGCTCTCCGCGGGTTGCGAAGACCGTAAGCATAGACTCTCGGTCGCGCGGTTCGGTCGTTAAGGAAATGTTTATCGACAGGAATCGAGTAATGGAACCACTTACCCGGTTCTTATATATATTATACATTATCGCCTCTATTTTTTCCTCTATGGAGGTGGCGGGTGTTCAGCGCTCAATGACGCTACGTAAATGAAATTCATACTGAATTTTGTATATTCAATGGGTTCAACAGGTTCAAATGTTGAAACTTGATTTACCATCCTGGTCTCCACGGTCCGTGAACGCTCTCCACGGGTTACGAAGACCGTATGCATAGACTTCCGGCCGCGCGGTTGGATCATCAAGGAACGGGTTGTCGGCGGGAATCGAGTAGTTTAAGCCCTCATCCTGATTATCTACATCTATGCGCAAGGTCTTTCCTAGCAGAATTGTCCTACAATATGTTTAATAACCCTTTAATGAAGTTCCTTTTTTTTCAAATGATAATGTGTCGTCTTAAACATTATTAACTCCTCAAAGTTTTGTAAAAAAATATTCCTAGGAGAATACCGAAACTTATCGATTTACCTGAGGTATCCAGACAAATGAGGTTTCAATAGATAAAAAGAAAAGTGAAATGACCAGAAAATGGTATGGTATAGGGTGTGGCTACATCGATCAAACTAATCACTTGACATAGGTTAGAAGCGCTCATGACTGTACTTATTGAGGGAAACATTTTTGGATCTGAACACACTAATAGCGACGTTGAGCGACAGCGATTCTTGTTCTTATATGTTCTAATGCGTTTAAGCTCTTGTAAAAAACGTTTAAATGCTCAAACGTTAACAGATTAATCATAAGCCATGGACGCTCAATGCTTAACCCTAAACGCACGACTAAAACCTCATAAAAAGTATGATTTTGCCCTTACTTGTTAAGGGAAACGTTATTGGGATCTCCAGCGCCGCCTCCATCGCCGGTGAAAATTATGAGTGTTCCATCTTCCATGAAGTGCAACTGAAATACATGTAGTACAATATAATTGTTGTATTGTATTCTAAATGTTATAATCAATTCGATTAACAAACACCTTGCATTCCCCTACCCACTCAAAAAGAATCGTCCATACCACGTCGTTTTCGAACGTAACGAACGTTCAGATAATTCAACGACGTTGTCTCTACGTCAGCAACGAAAATGGTCCAGAAGATTTTATATAGACCGATGAGAACGGCCTTTTGACGTTTGCTTAATATCTTGACGATTGTGTATGCATACGCAGGAAACAGGTATGTTATCTATCATTTTAAAACAAAAACATGATAAATGAAATGAACATAATATGCCCAATGCATTCAACAATGGAAAATACTCAATGCATTCAATATATTAATAAATCTATAAAGTTCATAGATATTATTATCTTTTTAAAATATAACTCACGTCTCCTCCGTTATGATTATAATTGAATTGCGGGACGTCTATTATCACTCGCTCGTAATCTGGATCTGCCATGTTCGGATTTTCAGGGTCAACCTGAAAATTATATGAAAAAAAAATTGTTTGAAATAAAATAAATAAAAAAATGAAACTAATAAAAAGCAGGAGCGGATTTAATTGGTTTTTTACACGACGGGAGACCCTTCCCCGCTCGGTTATTTTATCAAATACTTGGTGTAGCCTAATTTATTTGACATGTTTTTTCATATCATTCCAGTTCCCGAATTTGCCAAAACAATCAAACTCAAATTAAGAGTATGTTAGAGCTCATAAACAGTGCTCGCCTTGTTATATCAAGGTCCCGGGTTCGAATCCGACCCGGAATGGTTCCTCACGATTCGGCGTGTGGTGTGACACTGATTTACCGAAATATAAATTTTCCTCCTAACCCAGAAATCTAAATTCACCCAATACCATTTAGATTTGACCTATCCTTTTTTTAAGAAAAACACATACCCTATGTTCAGACGTCGATATAAGTTTTTCTAGGAACCATTTACTGTCCACATTTACCGACAAATCATACTATAGTTAAGAGAATTGTTTAAGTGCATACCCTAAACTCAGAAAGCCTCGAGGTTCTCTCCAATTCCTCGCCCACTTTCAACACAGTATACCACGCATAAAAGAGACCATTCTCCGAATATTTCGGATGAAATCGCAACGCCAAAAATCCTTGTTCATCGTATAAAAGGCGTTCGGTATGAACGGTTAAATTCATGAAGGGTTCCTCTAACTTTTGCCAACCGCCAGGAGCGCCAGTGTCGCGTTCGAAGGCCCATAGAAGACCGACTTGTTCTCCTGATAAAATAAGCGAAAAAATATGGGGAGTTGACTTAAATTGCAGGAATAAACTATCTAAAATAAGGATCTCGAATAATGATGCGGCCATAGGCAAGCGGATAATTTGAAATTATCACGAAATTGAAAGAAAATATAGCAATCTATTCATCGACAGCGATATCGATTACAGTATACATTCTTTCAATTTCGCTGCGATTTCAAAACATATTGCAAAAACCCTTGTTCATTGTTTAATAGACGTTCGGTATGAACGGTCAAGTTCATGAAGGGTTCTTCCAGTTTCTGCCAGCCGACATGTGTCGCGTTCGAAGGCCCATAGAAGACCGACTTGTTCTCCTGATGAATTGAATAATAAAATGGATAGAGAATAGGGGGTCGAGTAATTAAAAACAAAGTGATGGAAAGACTTAAACATACAATGCATAGATATTACTTTCTTTTTTTAAATTGTGTTTTAAAAGAGAAGATGATGATAAATGTATAAAAGGTACACAATGTAAACTTAATCAATATTAAATTTCTTAACAAACCACTTATATCTGAAATGACTTTTTTGTTCTCTGGTCTATTTAAAATCTAAAAACGCTGTATTTTTTGGCACTTTTTGCCACACCTGTCAATGTCTTTTTATAAATTCTTTTAAATTTGCAAATAAACAAAATGCATGTTATTCAGGCGATATCTCTTATGCATAGAAATGATGTCGTTCAATAGCTCTGCATACCTGGTCAAACAGCTAAATGCATGCCTTTTATTACATACCTGTATAAAGAACATATAAGAAAAAAGCTAGAGTGTGATAATTCCTAACGTCTTCACTATAGCCTCGTTTTGACTTATCGCCCACTTTACGTCAAATTGCGTCAACTTTACGATTTGAGTGGTTAGTAAAAAAAGCAATTTTGAGCGTATTTTATCTAAGAACGGCACCATTTGGATGTTAGCAGTTATGTTTGAGCATCAGCGACGCCTATCTCTATTTGCAATTTTATCGATCGATTAATCGATTATTATAAATATGTTAATAAGTATTGCTGGTTGCATAAGCTCATCCTGGCCCAATGGTGTAGGCGTTAGCTTGCGGTGCCAGAGGTGCCTCGTTCGAGCCTCGTCTAGGCTTATTTTTTTATTTCTTTACAATTTCTGTATGAAATATCAAATAAATAATGATTTATTTATAACAATCATTATCTGCAATCTTTTCGTTTACGAAAATATGCAGGTATTGCAATCACTCGATAAAATTGAATTTGTTCCCGTGAATCGATTTTCTATATGTAACGAATAATAACCGACCCTGATTTATATACCATAATATAAAATTACTATCGAAGGTGGTGCAAAGGGTATTAAGGAATCGATTTGATAAATGGTTTGGAAGATATTTCACTTTTAAGACACCCACCCATAAATCGAAATGTCATTTTTCTTCGCCTTGCTGAAACCACTGAACATATTCCCTGCCCTCTAATTGGCTCATTTAAAGGTGTGTCGCATTTATACTGCACACGTCATTGACGTCATCGATCAAGGCTCGCTATATAGAAGCACTGTGACACATAATCAATACTCGTCGTGTCCACTGTGCAGTACCTCACTTCGCGTTTAAGCAAAGTATTGAAACTTCAGGTTTTATTCAAATTGACATATATGTTGTAACTTAATTATTTTATAAAGCTAACAAAGGAGCTATGCATATTTTGCCTACATATTGACCCTTAGCTAGATCATATCAAATATTGAACATTAAATTGGATCTTATTCTTTTGGTTATCGATAAAAAAAATAATTATAACAACATATTAAAATATAGTAAAAAAAAAGATTGCAGATAATTGTGCTTTTTTAGGAGCACTTCATTAATCTAGTTGATAATTGCTATTGCTTATGAGTAAAATACTGATCATCATGTTTAAAACAATGCCTACTTTTCCGCCTTGACAACTTGACAACCGCACACAAATGTCACAAAAACACGTATTTATTCATCATAAGTAAAGACTTTGTTGATAAATCTTGTAGTTATTATCAAAATATATCATCAGTTGTAATTTAAAGGCTGACAGAGTGTTATAATTCCCTTCAATATATAATCTCGTGACTTATTCCCATTAAATGGGATGCTCGCAAAACAGTCCATGTTTATTGGCCTGATTTGGATATGTTTGGGAAATGACCGCCTATATATGCCTATATTTGTTTATTGTTTGTGTTTTGAAATTTGTTAGACATAATTCTATCTTTTTCATTCGCTGACAAATAACCTCGATGGTCCTATAACTAAAGTTTTGCCTTGTTTGTGATTCTATCGGCTCTCATACATGCTTTTCCAAGTATCCACAACCTCCCTCTCGAAGTATCTTATATTATCAACTTACATTAGAGCGACAAATATATTGAATAAATTACAGTTATTTCTGAAGTCTTAGAATACAATTTCTTAAGATCAGACGCTTTTTTGGCCATATTTAGCCATTCCCAATGTTTCACCATTATTTACACTCCAACTATTGGTTGTATTAAATGTTTTATCATATAAAATGATAGGTATACATGTTGTTTATCATATAATATGTCTAAATTTATTAGCTTATAGTTGAATATTTAGGAATCGTACCGTTTGTTGACGTCACCCGAAACATATGAACTTTCTTAAGTTCAGACACTTTGCAAGCGTTAGACTTCAAGAGTCAATATAAAGACATAGAATTTTAAAGTTTATTAAGAATTTTGAAGTTTATTTTCACATAACGTCTATCAATATGAGAGGTTGTTTTATGCGTTAGAATCTATTTAGCCATATATGAGGTCAAGAATAAGAACGAAACAATGTGTATAATTTACGTCTTGCAGGTGAACTTCATTATTTATAATAAATAAAAGGTTTTTATGTAAGAAAATACAATCTTTTAAAAATGTTTGGATAAGATTACTGTAAATTAAGGGAGGATCCCATAAATATCAAACCAGGATGCTAAAATAGCGCCTTTTTTACATTCAAGACTGAGGGGGGATGGGGGTTGGGGGTGGTAATAGTATTAACTATGGAGGGGCTTCGATTTATATTTTGAGATTCTATTTCAGAGCAAACAGGGATGGACAAAACGCAAATACGATAAGATATGGAGGGTGAGGGCCCCGATTATTTATTTTGTATAACATATAAGAGCAAACGGTTGATTCGTTGTGGACAGATAATGAACCGTAGGAGGTATAGACTAGTAGATCTCGAGGTTGACCTAGACAAAATTCGAACAGAAATGATGTTTTCGGCTGTGATATCCTGAGATATCCCTGTTTTTCCAAAAAAAGTCCCATTCGAACTAAGGGGCGGAAATGCGAAAAAAATCGAAAAATCCAAAATGGCCGCCAGAAAAAATAAAATTCAGAGTCCACGCTCTTAACTCTTGTATATAATACGATTTTCATATTTATTTTCACTAAAACATGTTTCTATATGTTATTAAAATGTTTTCGAACATAA